>VOMN01103757.1:0-17391 GCA_014899125.1 Orchestia grillus
GAAACTAGTATGTTTTTACCTGCCCTTGTTTTGTGGTTTTTGATCATAGTCAGTGTATCACGTTCCCACCAAGTCCTGTCAAGTATCTTTTGGAAACAGAAGACGGAATATTTATCCACCATTGCTTCTACATTACTCACCTAATTTTATTTTCAAGTGTGAATAGAACACGTTTCTGCAACTCACCTTCAAATTAGGACTTTTTTCCAAATTGAGCTCTTTGAGAACAGCATAGCACGCTATCATTTTTTTTTTTTGCATTTTAAGGACATTTTAAGTCTATTCCTTTGATTGCAAAATAAAACATATTCCGACTGAATGATGCCATGAAAGAAATTACAACAAAGCTAACTGAGTTTCGAATGTACACTGCAATCTTCTTGGAAAAATTTCCAGAGCATTTTTCGAGCAAATGTCGCACGCAACAACGTCATCTATTCATTATGAAAATAATTCAAGAGCTCCCTAAGATGATTGATTAAGTTATAGTCATCGTATTATTTTAAAACACTTTTTACGAGCGCAATTTTCTTGTTATTAGCCCTCTCATTCCACTCACACACATTATAACAATCGTGTAGTCTCACCACCATCACATGTGTTTATGAAAAATTCCATGTTAGTTGCATAAACTTTTCACCATTGTACTCTTTCATTACGATCATTTATTTTTATCCCGATGACACATATTCATCACCATCGAACACTCCCATCACATCTCAATTTCATACATTCACCACAAGCTTATCTTTGGCATAGACACACTTCCACCAGCGTATTCGCGATCATTCATTTATCTCACTAAGTCAAATTTACGCAGCTAACATAAAATTCATTATTATTATATGATTGCATCATAATCGTACACTTGATCACCGTCTCACATTTTCTTCATTACCAACACTTCATCAGTGATAACAAAGCACACAATCGTAGGGGATGTATTTATGATTCTTCAACCTCATCATTACAAACCACATAACAAACTAACGCATCTGAGACTCGCTTAATTTATTTGCAAACATTTACTATTCAATTCTAAAAAAAATCTCAACTCCATTACTAACAAACGTCCTGTTTATTTTCCCTTCTCTACCCCGTACCCCAAAAATTGCTCCTAATTAAGGAGAACGAAAAGAAAGACTGCGTTAACTCGATCTGTTGACGGTTTGTATTCGCTAAGTGTTTCCATGGCAATTTTTTGAACTCTGTTAAATATTTTTTAAACATAACTTAAATGGTATTGCAAGAGGTGTGTAAAGAAAGTGAACCAAATATTAATTGTTTACTTAATTAGCGTCTGACTTCCATATCGTGGTTCACGGACTGGAGGTGAGGCTGGAGGACATGATGACGTCAGAAGAGATAAAGAAAGGCAGAGCTATACATTTATCTCCTCCAGAATGATATAGATAAAATTTTATGTGCACCGTCCGGCTATATATTGACCATATGGTCGAAGGTTATAAGCTTCCCCTGGCAAAAAATCAGTCACCCAATGTTTTTCGAGCTTTAGTTATTTACTGCATTCATAAATCGATGTTCAAAGCTGTCACCGAAACTTAGATCATATGGAGGTACTGCACATATATCAGGTTTCATTCAGAGCTGGCGTGGTATAGACCTGTTTCTTAGTTAGTCCACAACGACGGGACGAAAGCAAGAACGTCGCGAAATACCAAAAATATGAATTATTGCATAAAGTCGGACTAAGGGATTCCCATTGAAGGAAGTAGCAGAATTTGCATGTCTTTCACGCCACGCTCTTATGCGGCCAAATAACAATGCAAACATCTAATACATACGGCAACTCAAAGTAAAGTTGTGGTCCGAAGAAAATTCTAACCAATAGTGATCACTGCAGTGGGTTCCACATTGTTGACCGAAATCGCCTTGAATCAAGGATGGAACTACTGCAAAACATCGATGACGGCACTTCTTCCACTGTTTTTGAACGAGCTCTGCGTAAGAGACTTCATGCAATGGATATATGGAGCAGAGTGGCTCGTAAACGGCTGATGTTAACGCCTGCCCTTGAAATCACTCATTTAAATTGATCCAAAGCGCATGCACATTTCCTTTGTGATTTTATTTCGGTTTCGCTAGATGAAACTGTAGAGGAGTGAAAAAGTGATGAGTGATCAGATAAATCCAGATTCTGTCTCTAAAGCAATGATGCCCGCCGTCGTACTCATCGAAAACATCATGAAGTCTTCAATGAAGCCTCTGCACAAGAAGCGATTGAATGAGGAGGATCGGTCATGTTCTGGGGCTGTTTCAACTACACAGAAGTGGGTATTTTCGTGGGGGTATCAATCAAATTGGACCAACATGGCTACGTTGAGCTAATAGATAACAAAATTTTGTCATTTGTGCAATTTCTGAAAGAAGAAATGCTTTTTGTTTCCCGATCTTTTAAGGTGACGACTACAAAGTTCATCAGGCTAGAACAATCGTTAATTTGCAAGACATTCAGAATATGTCAGGCACTCAGATTGACCTGCTAAGTCCCCAGACTTGATCCCAATAAAGAATTTGTGGACCACTTAAAACGACAAGTCAGACGTCGAGAAGATCGTCCACGTACTGTAACCGCACTATGAGATAATTGATGCAAGAGTTATTTAATATCAACCAGGTGTACATAAGAATACTTGTAGACCCAATGCCGCACAGAATTGCCGCCATTATTCGTACTCGTGGAGGTCATACACCAAATTTGTAGCAGAAGAGTAATTTTTTTGTCGAAGCCGCTTAATATCATTGATGTATCAATTCCATTATTTTATGAAAAAATTAAAAATCATGTATTCTAATTTTTGGCATCTATATAATCAATAGAAGCCTGCACCCGAATTTAAGTCAAAGTGGTTTAATTGCATTCCGATGGAACAATGGCTTACGAAATTTTCTTTATAATTTCAAGAAACGATTTAGGAAGATAATTTAAGGGCATTTTATAATTTTCTTTCGTTAGATTTTGTCTTAATTTAGAAAACAATAATTGTACAGCATCTTTTGCATGACACCCTTCTGCGAAAACTAATTATTCCTATAATCGCCACCATTGTACCTGCAACCACCAACAATGCATCAGTATGTGGAACTAAGATCCAATTTACGCAACACAATTTTTACGTGTAACAACATCGAGAACGCTATTCTAATCTCGATTTTCAGAATTATGGTTCGCCTCGGTGACTTATTGCCATGATCCCGAAAATCAACCAAGACAATGAGCAGATCTGGTGTTATGCTATTCCTACCCAGAGTAAATAACGCTAGAAAACAGCTCGAATTTTCCGTGAATTAATTTAATGAGGCAGCCGAAAGCCCAGCAGCCTCTTCAGGCAGCTGAACTCGAGTTTAAACTGTGCTCTAAAGAAGCATAACTCATTGAAATCTCTGTAAGACAATACTTACATTAGTTTTAAAATATGTGATCCTCATTCCGGAGACTGAGATACATTGCTCCTATTTGAAGGCATAGAAGACCTTCATTTTGAGCTGCTTTGATGCACGAGCATCAGACATATATTGACCTGTTGATATCTTCGATATACGAGATGGAAGAGCATCAGGAAAACGTTGACGTGTTGATGCTAGTTATTTACGTAACGTGGAAATCAGGGGTTACATTTCATTACTTATGATTAATAAAATTCGATCAATTTTCACTGATATTTTCATAATTCAAAGATAATTTTTATTTTGTGATTAATCTAGAATCTAAATTGTTCCTAACGACATAATATATTAGCCTGAATGAAATTTTACAATTCTTAGTGCCATATATTTTCTAACGATCTACATTTCTAAATTGAATTTAGATAAAGAAATGTTCTATTTCATAGTGAATTAATGATGAATTTGGGAGTTTAAATAACGTCTTTTTCTTGATGATCTTCCAATAAAGGACCAGGTAGTACAAGTGAGCTCTAGCCCCTTGGTCGGGCGGGTAGTCTTCTTTCGGACAGTTACTGCAGACGGGGGAATTGTGCAGTACCCGTCTCTGCCCTTTATATATACAACCAACGTCCTGTAGCATGACAAGCTGTCGCGCGGGCGTCGTCAGTTTCTACCTTGAGCTCTGCCAAGCGTAAAGCTTCCGACTACGGTAACTGAAGTCTCGCTATCTGTGACACTATTTACAACATTGTCATGCCCGAAATCACTATCTACAACATTAATATGAATAGTGTCGTCGATATCATAGCTATAACTATCATCACCATCTACAACATTGTCATAAATGATGTGGCCATCTACATTATGGCCACATTTTCTGTCGTCAAAAGGAAGATTGCCATAAGGGTCGCAATCTACAATGAATGTGCATATTGTACGTTATCATTCCAAACACTGAGGAAATTCAGGTCTGGTGCAGTCATAGTCGTGAATTCACGTCTGGTGCAGTCATAGTCATGAATTCAAGTCTCGTGCAGTCATAGTCATGAATTCAAGTCTTGTGCAGTCATAGTCATGAATTCAAGTCTCGTGCAGTCATAGTCATGAACTCATGTCTCGTGCAGTCATAGTCATGAATTCAGGTCTGGTGCAATCTCGTGAAGCTCAAAATTATGCAGACCTAAACTGATCTCAGGCAGTCATAGTCATTCAGTTCACAAATAATCCGACTGAAGACGTTCAAAAATGAAGGCAGCGACGCGTCTTGCGAGAGCTTGCATGGAGCGGCGCGGCTGAGGGCAGCACCTCAGCCGCGCCTGACCGTGCGGGGGACCGCTGCCCCCTCACTCCGATACAGGCTCGGGCTGATGTAAGAATCCGACCTAAAATTTCATTTCAGTGATACCTAAAAGTTCTTCACAAGCTTTAATTGATTTTTGCCGTTGGGAAAACACAATCGATAAAAATTTGAACGTGTCTGTCACTCGTCCAAGTCTCCGACATATTTGGACATACCAGACGCACAGGTGATGTAGAGTAAATTTATACGTCACGAAAGAGAATAAAATTATTTGCAAGTTTCAGATGCAAATTAACGTATTTTTAAAATTGACATCGATAAAAATTTTCACGCAAGATACGCGTTCCGCTAAGGACGATGTCGCAGTTAGTTTAATTGAACTTTAGCATCGTGAAGCAGATTTCGAGGTTATGACTCACTGTGTCTTAAAATTATGGCTCATTATGTCTTGAAATAAAACTTAACGCAGCGTGCGACGCTAGCGACTTCAACTTAGCAGAAAACGAGAATGGTCTTAATTCTTTAAAACCCTCTTGTTTTAATATTTTCAACCTCTCACAGGTCCAAAAAATGAACGTACATTCGCCAAGTAATGTCCTGAGATAATCAGCGTCCAAATCGCTGATGTCAAAAATAAATCATAAATGTGAGAAATCTACGTTTTTTGTTCTTGTGATTGAGGTGTCGAAATCTTTCAGCCCGAGGACCTCTTTCTGTCATCCGAGGCCTGTCATCAAATGTTCAGTTGAATATGGCTTCAAATTTTCATGCATAACGAGTTCTAACGCAAGCTAAATAACATCTCAAAAGGAGTGCTGTGTGCTGTAAAGGGTCTTAAACGATGTTGTGTAACTAAATACAAGGCAAATAAAGACAAATTGAAGAATTTTGATGAGAAATTCTATGCATAATTCAAGTGAGAAGCCCCCAGTTTTGACATTTTCCTCAGGGCAAATCTCACTCTACTCGTGACTGGGATGCTTCAGGAGGCTTCTGAAGTTCACTTTCCTACCTGAAGGTGCACAATTCGAAGCTTCATGCACAATTGTATTAATTTGAAGAAAATCTTTTGCATCAAAATTGCCTCCATCGTCTATCCGGCTCACATTGCAATTGAGTCTCGTACAGACGTTCCAGCAAATATGAAGCAAAAGTACAGTGCTTTCCTATCAAAACAACTGCTGGTCTCACTCTCTAAAGCTCATGAGGAATCCGCAAGATTTGTTTATGTTTGAACTCGTTGGCTTACGGCAACCATAAGATAACAATTTTGCTTGCATCCACTTCACAACAGGCATCACGGAGCAGTTTTATGAAGCTTTTCATCTTTTTCTAAGTATAACATAGAGTTGTTTTCGCAAAATAGTTTGATAAAACAGAAGGAAAAGTTTGAAACGTTACTCCCTGCCTATCGAGATGCAATGTCCTGTGAAATTACTGCTCATGATTAGGAATTTGGTCTTCGGGAATACATTTGGGAGTTGACTTTATAGTCTACATCGGAGAGGAGCAAATTATTTTTTGACAAGAATCATTGCACCTCATAAGTAAATGATTGTACATACCTTGTTGTTTTTGAGAACAGGAGACGATATTATAAGTCGAAAATTTTTGTCCGTGTTACTACGGTCTACTAGGAGCCACTGACACGTCCGTCCTCTCGCAGCAACAGCTTATCACTTTATGAGCTTGGCCACACGTGCTCGTCTTCTTATATACCCTCACACCAATTCCCTCCTACACTCGGTGGGCCACGATAGCCAATCATCGTCCATGACCCTGAAGACGAAGAACAAGAAACCAATCACTGATCAGGATAATGAAAGGACGTCATGACTGCACCGGGTCATGAGTAGTTATCAGCCATTCATGGGTTAGAATCAGCATGAAGTCATGGAAGCGTCACGGAATTAGCACCAATGATGAAAAAGAACGTAGAGTAGTGTTGTCCCGGTGGCAGAAATTACCTCTTATGTGGGAGCGGTTGTTTTTAAAAATATTCTGAATTCCTTTCACGCCTTGTGAGAGCAGAGAAAGTTTTGGGCTCCCGAAATAAAACAAACACGATATTATTTTTTGTGGATATGTTTTCAGAGCGGGCTATTTCGATCTCAATGGAGAATAGGAAAAATGACCTTGAGGTACTGAAGTATCGTGTTATAAACGTTACTTTGTGCCAAAATATTTGTCTTAGATTTTAGGAAATCTACACCCTTCTCCCAAAGTGCTCAATTAAAAAGCTCTTCAAAAAATTTAGAGCTATACATGAATTTTCAACACATCCGAACAGTCTAATAAATTTTAGACTCTAATACAGATCTTGAAATTCAATAATTCATTCAATAATACTATTATAAATATAATGTGAAGTAATTACAATTAATTCAGATAATGTTGATTGAGTATAATTAATCAAAATTTCACTTTACAACAATTAACTAACATTATATCTATGGGATTACTGATTGAATTGCTCTATCAATTGTCCATCGAGAACTATAATTGAACAGTTGATGAGTCTTTACCTCGTTAATATGCAGACATTGTAACGAAGGTTCTGAGAAAAGAAGGACTCTGGAAAATGTGTTTTAGTGCCAATGTAGAATTTTTATGTAGTTTATAGCACGAGCAGAATAATTGGTTACCTCAAGAAGTTCTTAGGAACATCAGATTGTCCTTTTTCCTACCTTAAGTGCAATTGCAGTAATTATTTAAAAATCGAAAAAGCTTAAATAAGAAAGGTTATATTTCAAATTTTAACATCTGATTCCTTATTTATGGTTCTATCTGGTTACTGATAGAAATTTAAATATGTAATAAAAATTTTCTATCATGTAAAAAGTTACTGGAGCAAATAAGCGAATCGCAATCCAGACCCGGGATCAGTGCGGGCTTATCAGTAGACCACCTGTCAGGCCCAACACCGTAGCAATACCGCATAAATGGAGCAGTCCCTGGAAAATTCCATATTTCATTAAGCGTAACATAGCGAGGGATCATTCATATCCTTTATATCGGTGAACATTTCACCCACCAGGTAGTCTTCATTGAGACATCGGAGAGTCGTTGTGTGAGGTCAGCGAAATCCTGTCTGATAGCAAGGTATCGAACGGAACATTTTATAGAACTGAGCCTTTCTTCGCATAGCGTTTTGGTTAGTTTTTTCTGTAACATTTGTGAGAAAACGGTGCTGGCTCAGATGTTTATACGCAAACGAAATTTTAATCTAGGATGAAAATCAGACTTGCCATTTTAATGGGATATTTTTTACACAAATTTTAACTGCTCTTTTTTTTTGCTTAAAAATTATTTCCTTATACCCGCACGTTTTACCGATGAATATAAGAAGCTGAATTCCACTTATTAATTCATATTCATACTGACTTAAAGAAATATATTCATTTATGTATATTATAATTCATCATATTCAGAATGCAATCAAGACTTCAATGTTTGTTAAAATTAAGCAAGCCAAAAGATAGTTAAATGTCTGTTGCATAAACCGTAGACTTTTCAATAAGCCGTAAAATGTACCACCAATATTAATGTACATTCTAGCTGGACTCGTCGCAACATTACGGTTTTTCAAGTTTGCAAGAATTCTCTTGGAATTTAGAGGACTGTTGGCTGAATTTAGATGGCCCTTACCTACGACGGTAGCAATGATACACTGGAAAAGGTCTACACTCTTTGTGGTACTCGTGATGTAATCATTTTGATCTGAATCAATATTTATTGAAATTTTGTCTAAAGTGCTCATTTTGAACGCCTTCATTTCATAAGGAAAACTGTTGCTGATGTAGCATATTCGTACCTCCGTGTCCTGAACCCGTGGTAATGCCATAGCATTTAGCAACTCCAAAAATCTCATCAATTGTTGACATTTGAAAGATTTGCATTTCTTCTTCTCATACTCGTATGCTGCTTCTTCTTTCTCAATCTCTGACCGTATCTGTCGAAAAAAAAATTCTCTTCTTTAAACAAATATGTAAAATCCATGGTCCACATTTGAATCAAATTTTGAAATCCTTCAGCTGGATTAGTAGTTTTATTACCCCAAGCTTTCGATCGTCTTAACGAAAAGCGTTCCCGTGAGAAGGAGTCCAGTGAAACTTTTGACGCATGTACAGGATACCAGTTTACGACGATGATTATCTTTCTCTTTTATGTTTCATGTTTCTTCATCTTAGTTCATTCTTTTTCAGTTTCAGTTTAGAGTGTTTAGTCTTTATTCAACTCTTAAACGCTGCCTTCAACATTTTCTTCTTTCTCAATTTGCTGCCCCTCTTGAGTTGATTTCTAATCCTTTCAGCCGATTGCTGTGTATTAGATTTGACTAACGTACAAAGTTTTTACCTCGTAAGTTTTCATTTGATGAAAAAAAGTGTTAATGTAGTCAACAGCCGTTACCTGAATGAGGTAGTAAACTCAAATTTACTGAAACTGCGATATGACCGGAGCACACGAACAAAAGAAGAAATAATAGTATTTGTATTTTACATTTGAATGCAGTAGAAACAGGAATGTTGGCATGTTGTGATAAGATGAATTGCTGGATGTTGTTTTAAAGCACCCACAAATTCGTGAATGTTGACGTAAAAATGGATGCGTGTACCTATTCGTTACATGAATTTCTCGCTATTTTGGGGACTTAAATTTTCAAGTGAGAATGTCTATAAACGGATGATAGATAGCCTTAAATTTCAAATTTGTTAAGCTACGGTAGCAATACTCATACACTGTGAAAATCTGGATACTCTACTTGCAAACCTAACCCATAGATAGTTAAATATGTGTTGCATAAACCGTAGAGTATTTACAAAATCGAAATGTATTACAAAAAATGGGGATTTTATTTGATCCAGAAAACAACTATTTATCGAGTTGTGAACAAGTTGATATTGAATTGACAAGGATGTCTGGAAGTCGTCATAATATTAGTCAATGAACTTTATCGCTACTTGAATGAGTAAATATTACAGTAACATCAATGACTAGATGTCGTATCAATTATGTGTGACTTTTTTCATAGCATGAAACAGTGTATGCCAACGTGACGAGAATGTTTCTAGGTTAATGAAACATGAATTTTTGGATTCTGCCGTTGAATAAATATGCAAATGCTATCCTAACGTTGGGATTTAATTAAAGTCAGAATGAAAAACAAATTAAATTTGTTCGATTTTCATCGTTGGGTTTATTCACAATCACTAATGATACATCACTCCTAAGCCCAGTTGACATCACTGCTGTTGCATCACACTTAATTCCAAATGACATCACTACTGATGCCCAAGGCCGCGCGGCGGTGTGCTGCTGCAGGAAGACACGCTGTGTTAGGGCCATCGAAGTGTTCGTGTTAAGAGAGCAGGACCGCAACCCTAATTAGGAGTCGTAAAGAAGGACTGTGTTGTCTCGTCGATAAATAGCAGTCTTATAGCGGCCAATATTCCGGCGTGTGATTGGTTAAGCACTGCACGTGTTTGCGGTTGCTGTCCCCTAATTGGCTAGAAAAAATATATACCTACATCATGGACGTCCGTTAATGGATAGGAAAGGGTTCAAGGATTTTACACTGCAAATAAAATTAGACATCGTAATTGGCCGTGTATAAAAAACAGGTTGGAAAATGAGATTTTGTTTTGAGAAGGACGCTACATGTAACCATTGACTATACACTTTTAGTGCCTCTTTGACACACAGTGCATGTCAATAAATGAATATCTCAGGACCAGCATAGGTAGAGTGATAATGATGAATATAGGTTTAAAGTTTATTACGTCTATCCTCCTAACAGTTGAAACAAAAATTTTTAAACATTTGTGTCTCCCACAATCATCCTTGGTAATTGAAAGAAAAAGGAAAAAGAGTGTTTTTATAATTTTGCATTTACGAGAGGTAGGTTTTCACAGCAAGGAATAGGTCCGAACTCTTAACTCTTCTCCTCCGTTGCCTGGAACAAGTTGTGTGACTATGGCTTTACAGGATGTTGGAAAGAAAGGTGACCGAACGTAATATATTTAATTGTATGTGCTTGCATTTATAAAAGTTATACTGAAATGTATGGTCTTGTCTATGGGGTGTGGAACCTCGGCCTACGAGAAATCCTCTTCCACTTACGGGAAGACTTGCCTTGCGAGCTAAAAATTCTACGGAAAAACGTTTTCACTTACGGGTTAAACGAAGTATTAACCGTAAGTCAAAATCAATCCTCGGTGTAGGCTAATTTTTTGATGTATGTTCGTTTGAATGACAAAGTTTTTGTGAGTGAAGAGACGTTCTTGAGTCAGGTCCCTGTGCTCATGAACACCTTCTACTGGTCATCATCATGTCATTTAATCAACAGTTCCCTGTCTCTTGGAGTACATTTTTTGAATATTGTTCATGTTTGTACATATATTCGGGCAGTAATTTGGTACCAATGTCAGTTGAAGTCTTTCCCTTAAAAAGACTCTGTTTTCCGTACAACAAAGTCGTTTTAAAAAATTTTCTGAAATTTATAAAATATAGCAAACTCATCATTATACTCTTATAATAGTTGTAATCCAGTTAGTTTTATTTAATCATATTTTAATAGTATTAACATCGAATTTTTTCTAATAATAGTTGTCAAAAACTTAGTAGTCCGTATGCATTTACACTGGCAATACATATACGTTTTAGGAAAATGAAACACTAAAATAGCAGTCACCAATATTAATGTACACAAGCGAACCCCCAGATAGATGAGTACAATACAGTGACAATTTCATATCAATTCAGAGAGCCCGTCATGATTCACAAGACAAAAGAATTAATGTTATTGGCATCCCGTCAGAACAATAACTTATATATTCGAGACAATTGACAATACATTTATCATCTTTCAACTAATCTAACAAGCAAGAGAGAGCATCATGTTCCGTCAGTATTGCTTTGTTTCAATTAAATTCTCAGGTTTTCATAAAATTCTAACGAATGAAGCGCTCGCTGCCCTTGATTATAAATTACCTTGCGCGAGCGAATCAGACGATGCTTTCGTCAGGAATCCGCCCGCCGTTTTTGAATGCATGAAGGAATTCCAAAATGACGCTCCGACTTCGATCAAGTTGTGCAGTTGCTTTTCCTCTTCTACGTGTCCGTGAAGTCGAAGAAATTGTTCTGCTATCTACATACGTCAGGGTTGATGTAAAAGAAAATTCCCTTTTGGCTGGCACATCTCACTAAAGTCATGTTCGAATTAGCCGCCGTAGTCCTGTCAGATACCAAGAACACGGTCTGGAATACACTCAATCGCAGTAATGCATGTATCAGTTTTAAAAGAAAAAATGCATTGGATACTGATCTTCGAGCATTGTGTGGGATCAATAACGACGAGCCTTTAGAATAAATACGAATTTGCGCTTCTCGGACCCATGGAAAACCGAATTCTTTTTACTTCGTAAAGCACACCCCCTTTGCTGAAGTGATCTCAGTCTAAGCCTGTTACTCCGGCAAAACCTCCCCTTGAATAGCATAGCAAGAATCCTTCACTGCAAAACTCATCGGTTCCTTGTAAAACAGCAATTTAAGAGTAATATCATCCTAATTGGATGAAGCAAAAAGTACAACAAATGAAAAAGATGTACGGTGAAAAACAGATGGAAAACAATTGTTTAGCTTTCGCAATGCAGACATGATAAACAGAGTGGTATGAACTGAAAAATATGACGCAGAAATTAGGAAAACTGAAGTGCTATATATTTTTCAAGAATGTGTGACACTTGCAGTCGCTCACAGTTTTGTGCTCGCAGATACATTCGTCCTGGGTATTTTGGAGGTAAAATGTACATCACCACACAGAGTCAAAAATAAATGTCAATTTCACTTTGGATCAGAAGAAAACATACCGATTAGCAAAGTACTCATACTCGTGCGCGATATGTTATGTACATCGCTCTGCTAAGTACACACAATGAAGCCCTCAGCGCTGTACATGTTAAGTCATAACTACACGGTTAAAATGCTGTCTCTAAGCTTTAGTAAGTCATCTCTTTCTTCGCAGATGTTGTTTGTACGAGTCTGGAGAGAAGAAAATTCATTTCTTGAATTTTGAGCTTCCTTCGACATTGTTTTCACTTCTGAAAGTAGGGAACTAATCCTTAGCTGAATACGAAGGTAGTCTGAAAGTAGGCTCGAAGAATCCGTCATTGAGCCGACGCTGTTTTTTTTCCTGAAGTTTAGCTGTTGCCGCAATGCAAACAGACTATTTTTCCTTTGATTGTGGAGGCCATTCTCGCTAATACTGCGCCTTTGTGAACTAATTTGTTGTGCCCGGCCGCTCCTCAGCATCACTTCATTAGTCTTCTCATCGCTGTGAAACATGTTCAGAGCATGTGGATAATTAATCGGATTTTTATCATTCACATTTTCTGTGTTTGGATCTCCGTCAATTTTATCATTTTTACCGCACCGGAAATCAGATTGACTTCTATCTCTTCTTATCTTCCCATGAACTGTTTTCGAGTTTACAACATTTTTAAAATTTGCTTCTGACTTGTGGCCAATTGCAGAGCCCTCCTCAAGTTCTTCGTCTGATTTGTCGTCAGCCACGCCTCTGGCTTGCCTCTCCCGGATCTCTTCTTCTTTTTTCATGGCCTTCCAGATGGCATCTTTGAGATCTTCACTCAAGTTGGCACAGCCTGCAAGTGCATCTAATTCAGATCTAGTGCCGACACAGATTTTACCATCAACGAACGGCCTTGCATTTTGTTTTGCGAGCGTAGCGTTCGACACCAATGAAGAAGATAGTCCCAGAGATTTTGTAAGTTTTTCTGTGTCAGTCAACAGAGGACATTCATGAGTGCTGAAGTGGTTCTTTGACGGTGTAACGATGTCTAATTGCGCACAGTCTTCGTTCCGTCGACCATGTGAACCCTCCTGCTCCTTCTGCCCGATGTCACACAAACCTGAGCAGCTTGCACTCGCAGGCTTAGAAAAAGGTCCCAATGAATCATCTCTAGCTCTTTGGTGGGTCATATCTATGCTATAGTCTGATTCAGAACATTTTACGGATCTATTTTCTTTGTTGAAGAGTTCTCCAGTTGCATTTCGATCGGTCACTTTCACGGGGCTTTGCAACGAAGAAATTTTATTCAAAATTTTTTCAGTGAAACTTGTGTCGAACGATTCATTGAAATTTTTAGGATGATCACCATCTTGACAAGATACACCGATACACTCTTCGTCCATTGAATTATTCGTGCAGAATGGAGACCGAATTTCGTGGCCCTGAGGAGCTTCCATATCGTCTCGAAATACTTTACCACTTAGCGGAGAATTGAAACTGAATGCGAAGACATCGTTGCCTTCCGTGAGGCTGGAAAGAAGCTCACTCTGTAGTGACTCGAATTCTTCACATTCACTGAAGCTCGAGACTTCGACCGAGAATCGATGAGGGAAAATATCATCCTTATCTGATCCACAAATCGGTGCAAAAACTCCGCTGTCGCTTGAGACGATGCTAGGGTAGGGATCATCCTCAAAGTCCCTATGTTCATCATGTGCTCGTGGGCTTCCTTGCACTGCCTTTTCATTTCGCATATTGGTGTGAAATTCATCACATTCAGCCTGCATGCTTCCCTGATGCAATTCTTTGCTTTCAGCTGGTATATCTTTGCACAATTCTTCGTTTTCATTCACTATCGTCTGCTGCGCATCTCTACCCTCAGTTTGAGCACATTTGTTCTTCTCATCTTTTGCAAGAATGCGAATATTTTCTGGCTGAGCAAGGGAAAAATTTCTGTTCAGAAAAATGGGCAAATCGTGTTTTCGACCGTCTCCAAATTCTGCCGGACTCAAACACAACTGAGCTTCCTTTTTCGGCGCAGATTGGCCCCGCTTCACAACTTCATTACTTTCAAATTCCGTCCGAGGAACATCGGAGAAAGGTTCTGCTCCTCGGCAACGATCATCTTCCAGTCCTGTCTCACTCATGTCTATTTCATGTCCAAGTTTTAAGCAGCAAACATTCTGAGGTGAAAATTGAACTTCTGAAACAGACGTCTTATTCTTGGATGACTGAGCTACTGTGTTTGATAAATTATCAATCGTTTTTAGAGAACTAGTTTCTTCCAATCCCTCACCGACAGAGTTATAGGGAGATTTTTCTCCGAGTAACTCTTCAGATGAGATGGCATCGTATTCATCCTGAATCGTTTGATCACCATTTCCATGTCTCCCATTTTCAAGCACGCCTTCTCTACCACGCCGTACCTCCACGTCACAGTCATGAAGACCGGACGAGAAAGACACCTCTTCACATGTCGGTCTTGGCTCACAACTCACTGCTAAGTTATTAGATTTTGAAGGGGAATCCAGAAGTCTTTCATCATCGCATCTATTTTGAAATTTAACTTCGTTATCACTTCCTGACTGATCTTTTCGCTCACAGGAATCAGACTTGCTGGTCTTAGCTGGCCCGTGAGTTTGTGAACTACTGACTTTCCCTGCAAAACTTTGCATTTTTCTAGTAGAAAGCAATAAATTTACGTCACTGTTCCCTGAAACTAATGGTGAAATGCATTGCTTTTTTAAGTTGGCACTATATGATGAATTTTTCTGACCAGTTTCCAGTTCTTGATACATCAAATTCATGCCAGCAACACTCGCATCATCGTCTGTCAAACTGTGAATGTCAGGTCCCGGTTTTAATTGTGAAGAAAAATCGGTTTGTAAGTCTTTGGGAATTTCTACCCCCAAGTAACTGAAGCTTAGCCCCATTCCCCCACTGAATGATTCCGTAGGAAATCGGTCTAGAACTTGCTCATCCGAAGAGGCGTTTCTTGGGGAAAAATCTACAGGTTTTTTATCAAATGCTGTGCCTTCTCGAGACACCTCCGCTGTTTCTTCTTTTGATTGCGTTACCAAACGAGGCAATATTTCTTCTGATAACACAAGCTTTCTGGCTGCACCGACTCGCTTTTCATCCGGTACTTGAATAGAAAAAGGCACGTCTTCCGTGTAATTAGTTCGACTGACGCCACGAAGTGGGGATACAGGGCAAGCCTGAGAGGCCCTCGAAGACAAAGGTAATTTTTCGTATTTATTGCTATGACCGCCAACTTCTGAAGACTCTCGGCTTGAGAGCATACAGCTTTTGCGGCAAATCACTTCAGGAACGCTGTGCAAAGTGCGAGAAGAGCTACAAAACTCCTCGGAAAAATTAGCCAACAAATACGACGAGAGATTACCGTCCATCGCAGCACAGGGGGCACCCTCACCTTCATTGCCTGCGAAACAAACACCACGGCATCAGTTTCGGCCGCGTCTGCGCATCAAAATCATTATTATTTAGGGCTCCTCATGTGACGCCTAACAAACCCTCTTTATTAAATTGCACACAGTGCAGCTCAACGGATTAATTAATTAACGTTGCCCCTAATAACACAATGCAAATGGTTCGCTGACTCTCAAAATAGCGGACAAACGGGCTCAAAATTAAATGGCACCGAAGGCAGATAGAAAATTCGTAATGGTGACATAAAATTATTTTCAATGTACGTTGTTTCTCATTTGTAACCGAGATACTACATTATCTAACGCCACTCGAAGAACTTGAATAACACAGTTTGATGAATGTAAAAGAGTTCAATTTTATCGTCAACAAAGGAATTGAGCCCACGCTTTGAATGAAGTGGCTGTTCTAGTTCCGATGTCCAAAAAAGTCACTTGATAGCCTGAAGAATATTTCAAAGCCCTTTCATAATTTTTCGTTCAAGTAAATTTCAACAATTATCATCCCCCGCTGAAGAAAATTGACAGCATTTTGAGGGTTGCCCTGTTCCCTAACTTTGTAACTATTCATCTAGAATTTTTTCCGCTTACGATGCAGACAGATTCAGATTTTTAAGTCTTCTCAGTTGGCGACTATTTTGGTTTCAGTAAAGTTGTTGTCCGAGTTTCGCGTACGTTATAAGTCAAGCGGCATCTGATGACCAGCAGTCAGGCATCTGAGGGTCATCAGGTGCAGCAGTGACGTCGGGAGTGACAGACGATGATCTTGGCCCATCCGGAGAAATTCTGAAAAGGAAATGAAGTTTAGGATGCGTTTCAAACTTATGTGTGTTATTAAGTGCATTGTTATTGAGTGCATTTGAAGGTTTTTCTTCTCATTTTTCTTACCGGTAGCTCAGGGAAATTATGATTGATAAGGAAAATAACAGTCTTGCCTGAATTATTGCACGAACACTAGAAAAGCATTTTGAGACATTTGATGTGGAACAAGATCAACTATTAACGAAGTAAAATAAAAGATGAGAGGCATTGCAATTATACATTTGACTCAACCACTAATTATCGTATGTCGGTCATTATCAAACACATCAAAAGACCACAAATAAAGCTGTATAAGTACTTCTAAGCAAGATCTAAAATTCAGCGAAAAGTAAGAAATAGCTAAAGAGCATTGCAACAGTTTGTTTTTTCCGAATGTGTGTTGTCGATGTGCCCTGGAAACCAAAGGATCAAGTCCTAGTGTTGCATAAATATGGAATCCAAAATACGAAGATACAGGTACGACCGAAATGGGATTGAACCGAAAATTTGAAATTAGTTCACCAACACAAGCGATAGCGTCACAAAAGGCGGATTGCAATTTTTCTCGTATAAAAATATGGAAAGATTGCGTGTGTGTGTGTGTGCGTGTGTGTGTGTGTGTGTGTGTG
>VOMN01103762.1:0-18073 GCA_014899125.1 Orchestia grillus
GAATCTCTGCTCACCCTGCGATGCTCAACATGAAAGGCCCAGCGCATCAAAAAAGGTCTCATAATTCTAGCGTGGCGCCATTACCTGAGCAGAATTAGCCAGACGTCTCATTTCACAGAGCGGCGACTCGAGCTGCGAGGCTTTGGATCTAGGGCCGGGCTTAGGAAGGGTCTTAAATGGCCATTTGTTTCGTGGTACCTGCAGGTAATTGAACGATGTGCCTCAGCCACATCGACGGATGAAACTGTGCCGCAACATCGAGGGGTGACACTGTGCCACCACGTCGAAGGGTGAAACTGTGCCACAACATCGTTGGGTCAAACTGTGCCACAGCATGGAGGGGTGAAACTGTGCTGCAAAATTAAGGAATGAAACGCACAAATTTGAATGATGAAAAGTGACAGTCGTGAAACCGAGTGACAGAGAATTTGTAATCAATATCCATGAACATTTTTAAAAGCCCTTTGAGTTTCTCATTGTTGGAATTATGGAAAGAGCGTTTGATATGAAGTATATATGACTCGTAGCTATGGAAAAAATGTTCGCGCGCTATTTTGCCGTCAGCAAGGACCAATGTTGTACTACTTGAATAATTGTAGGTACGTTTTGAATTATGGAAGTCATTCTACCCAAATGACTGGGCAGGTAAACGCGTCCACTGAGAAACATCTCTGTCACATTCAACATGTCTGCTGTCAGGCGTACGGCTCAGACACACGTGTGAGGCACACTTCCCAGACACACTTGTGAGGTCCACTTCTCAGACATGATTCCTAAATATCTAATGAGTACCTTGGCTCTCACGACGACTATTACCTCAGACGCCTCACAGAAGCAGTCGTATGAGTATCACAAAGCCCATTAATTTGTATTTCTCACCCAGATAACTGTACAATCGGGGATTTAAAAAACGGTAAACAAATCTGTATGAAATTAATCTCTATTCAAAATTTTGATGGGTCATCAAGCAACACTCAAGCGAGTTTGGTAATTGCCTCAATTTGCTGAATTCGAATGCAATTTGGACGTAACTGCGTTCAGAGTTTGCTGCAAACCTCTCAACTATTTAGTCTACGGGTACCAATTAAGGGGACTGGCCCGACTAAATTACTTGTTTCTATTGAAATAATATCAGGGTGCTTTCAAAACTCTAATTAAGAGGAGCTCATTAGAATAATTGTGGAAACAGCAAATTGAGAGGACTTCTTGTCGGCCCAAATTTGAGGGGGCACTCAGTTAGTAAACCTTTGTTTGGAGGAGCTGTGGAGTGGAGGAAGGGGGTGATGGGCGGGGAATGGGAGGGATGAAGAGGTCAGGAATAGGAACAAAAAGAAAGGAGCGAGGATAAGAAATACGAGAAATGAGCGAATGGGTTGGAGAGAAGTAAAGGAATTTCAGGAAAGAAGTGCGAAGATACATGGAGAATATCATTGAATAAGTCAATGGCAAGGTATGGGGGGGTTGGATATGGGGAGGGACACGACAAAGTGTAATTAAGGAAAATTTAGCGAGGGATTTTAGGGAACAAAAAATAAAATGAAGGGTAAGGAAGGAGAAGAATTCTTGATTTCTTGAATAGAGAGAGCTGCCCTTTGCCATAATTAGGATGTAAATTAGTCTCGAGAAGATTACAAGTATTTTCACTTCTTTCTTTGAATGAACGAGCTCCTGAGTTCTATGAGCAGGATGAAAGATACGAGAGTGTGGAGTGAGAGTCGAGTCATAGCTCTGAAAGGGTTGTGTGTGGGTTGTGAGAGGGTGAAATTTGGTTGCATGCAGGTTGACTGAGGGTAGAATTTCGGTTGTATGTAGGTCGAGGGGGAGGAGGGGGTGAAGTTTTATTTGAATGATAGCTTGTTAAGGAAAGAAAGGAACTCGTGGATTTTAAGATCCTCCGATATTTCTGTACAGGTTTGGCTGATCTCACTCAGCATTCAACACTGCATCCTTGACTCAAGTGGGGCACCGATGAGGCTCCGGGTCATGAGTAATTTTGGAGGAAATTGTGCTGAAGTTCACAGAAATTCCCCTGCGAATTTAGAAGTTCAAAGTTGCTTTCGTGAATGTTGGGAGGATAAACCGGCGCGTGCGTTCATCCATTGCGCCTTGAGGCCCACACTGTGTGGCGAGTGGGCCCTGTGAGGCCCACACTGTGTGGCGAGTGGGCCCTGTGAGGCCCAGTGGCGAGTGGGCCCTGTGAGGCCCACACTGTGTGGCGAGTGGGCCCAGTGAGGCTTACACTGTGTGGCGAGTGGGCCCTGTGAGGCCCACACTGTGTGGCGAGTAGGCCCTGTGAGGCCCACACTGTGTGGCGAGTGGGCCCTGTGAGGCCCACACTGTGTCGCTAGGTCGTGTATAAATTTTGTGAGGCACTTTAACAATTTACGAAGGCGACGTTTCCCAAAGAAGAACTGGAAATAAGTATTTGTGCTTGTCAGGAAAGATGAGCGCTAATTCCATTGGCAGCATCCTGGTGGCGGCGTTCAGAGGCCGCGTTGGGAGACCACGCACGTGAATTTAATTTCTGTGGACTTGTTGCACGAAAATTTGCTTCTTTTATAATCTTGCACTTCACTCCAAATTACATATATTAAATTAGAAATGCGTGTGTTTTGAGCTAATAACTGCTCGCGAGTCTTAAATGATTTGTTAAGATAATCACTGTTACCACCGTTTATAAAATTTCTTCGTCATTGTCAATACAAGAGTTTATATTAATATCATTATAATCGCCTTTTAATATTCCTGTTTCATAATAGTACGTATCACTAATACGTTTTTAATATTACCTCTAATATTCTTCGGAAAACTTTGACTTCTAATGTGTTTATTTTACAGACAATGTGCCTCTAGAGGCAGGCAGCTCCAGACACTGCCACTGGAGGCAGGCAGCGGCAGACACTGCCATTAGAGGCAGGCAGCTCCAGACACTGCCACTGGAGGCAGGCAGCGGCAGACACTGCCATTAGAGGCAGGCAGCGGCAGACACTGCCACTGGAGGCAGGCAGCGGCAGACACTGCCATTAGAGGCAGGCAGCGGCAGACACTGCCATTAGAGGCAGGCAGCGGCAGACACTGCCATTAGAGGCAGGCAGCTGCAGACACTGCCATTAGAGGCAGGCAGCTCCAGACACTGCCCTTAGAGGCAGGCAGCTCCAGACACTGCCATTAGAGGCAGGCAGCGGCCGACGGCCCAGATAGGCAGGTGCAGAAGGGAGGCCACGTCTACGTATTTCATTTGAGAGAACATTACAGCGATACCATCTGAGAGGAAATATCGCGTCCCAAAATGTACAGTTTCCTTTCAAGATGATTGGACAGGAGCTTTAGAGGCAATTGGAGCTGCCCTAATGGTAATGTCCCCTAATATTCCCCCCGCAAAACAGGCCGGCGAGTCACACTGAGCCGTGACGCAGTCGTCCACAAACTTCCTCCAGCCCTGGGACGGCCGACGCCGCTGCTGCGCCTCCCAAAAGACTGCGACGACATCGCTGCAGGGGTGCAGTTGGTCAGTGCAATTATTTTCTGCCTAGAAAATGAACGTTCAAATGGATTTGTAAATTGTATGGGGTTTTCTACGTTTGTTTGTTTTTAATAAGTGTGCTTTTTTCGATACAATGTGGGTTGATGAAGTCCAATATGCTTTTTGTTCAAGGAAAGCTTGTGAATATGGTCCAGAACCAGTAATTCGGTGCACCACATGAGAATTAGGGAAGAGGTGGTATAGAGGGCTGGTCAGGCATTCCTCGAACGGAATCTATGCGGTTGTATTTTCTGAGCTAAAGAGAGTTACAGACTCTCCTCAGAATAGTAGGAATAGAATATAGCAACAAGAACGGGTCAAGCGGCTCATACTTGTTTTTTTTCCGAATTTCCACGCCGTCCGACACAATCACGCACAGGCGTGGGAGTTGATGAGGAATTGGAGGGTAGGACCTGTCAAAAATTTGTAGATAACTACCACTCATGTTATGCGACCACCACACTTCTACTACTACTCCATGCACCTCAATAGAGGTGAATGAAGAATTACACCATAACGTTGTCTGAACATAAAACAATATTATAGCTTGGGCGTCGAATGCCTGCAGAACGACCATATACAATTTAATGAGTTAGATTTTTAGTAAAAGTAATAAAACAACATCTCCGTATCTTACAGGTGTCGAATCAATGTTGGATACAAGTTTAGTACCGGCAAATGTTCCAGGCTGACCTTTTATGTGTGCGACAGCGATCCGTACAATGCTTTGCTCCAGGGATTCAAGTAATCATTGGGTACACCGGAGAATAAGACCTTACTCGCCGGGTTTGCAATAAGAGAGATTACAGCCGCAAAATTAGGATGTAGGAATGGCGTCAAAACTTCTAGTTGAGATCAGCAAGTCTACAACCTTAAAACACACCAGCAGACGTCACGTTGAAACAGAAGGAAAGTCTTGTGCACAAAACTAATAACAAAGAAAGTCACCACCCACGGTGCTGGCTCGAGCTGGGCGAGATCGCTGCGCTGAGCTTTTAATCTGTTTTTGCCGGGTCATGGCGAATGAAATTTTGAGGGGTGTGCTGCAGCCTTGAATCGCTTGCCTGGCGTGCACGAGCGCGAGCTCTGTTGCGCAGGAGCCAGACTCCAAAATGTCGGAAATTTGCAGCAGAATGCGCAGCCGCGGATGTTATTTGCAGCGCAGGCTTTTGTTTCCGGGGAAATTAAATGAGCAAATCATGGTGAGTTCAAGTTTCTTCTGCAACTTCAATCGCTTTAATTGAATTTGAAGTTCCATGTCTCCGACAGGAAGCAGAAAATGTGCATTAGGTTTTCTGCTGCATTATGTTGGGTGAAAGAGGTGGAAAGACGATCAAGAAACAGCGATGAACTTTTGCGAGGTGTGGTGGAGGCAACGCGTGCTCATGCAAGCACGGCACATCACTGCAGGGTGTGTGTCAGTACTGTACTGCCGTGTGTGGATGTACAGTACTACATTATACGAGCACAATACTGCTGTGTGTCTCATCACGGCACTACAGTGTTTTCAGCGATGTGAAAGCATCGAAGTAAAGAACAAACATCGATGGGAACATTCGAGACTTCGCATGGGTTCTGACCATGCGAACACCCCTCACGCGCCAGTGAAGCGCTCTCCTTCCTCCTCATGCTTTATTTTCGACCCTTGTGATGATTTTGTAAAGTCCATTTCCGAGTGCTGCTCGCTCGCCAGTCGTTTCAAGCGGTGCTCGTGTAATAGATTTCTTCTTACCTTCAGCTCTTATGACTCTCCGATTTTTGCAGTCGCATGACTTTTGTCGAGCTGTTCCCCTTCCTTTATCACTCTTTTTATTCTTCATTCCATTCAACAGCTTCATTAATGAATGCATAAAAGAACCTTTGAATACTAGCAGGAATCATAATAAATGAGCAATGAACAATGCTGACATCATGAAAACAGCACAAGAAGTAAATGCATCATTTTTGCCAAACGCTTACGAAGAAATGCCTTGACTCCCAACGCCGTGGCAGCGCTCATGACGGGTGACTTTCGTCCGAAACTTAAAAATCACCGCCTTTTGAGCCTTGAAGTCATTCAAAAGAGCAAAAGCAACTCATGTTAGGAAATGCTGTGGTTGTGTATGGTATGATAGTGTTACATGCTATTTCAAAGTACTATGAATTTATACAGTATTATTTTATTATTCAGTATTATATGACGTAATGTGAAATGTATTAGTATTGTATAAAGAAATACAATTGATGGAATAAAAAGCTTTTAATTGACATTCAAACCAATTTGGTTTCGTAAAATCATCATCGGTGAACGTGATTTGCGAAAAAATCATAAAATAGAACACGTGATGAAAAATTATACTGGAGCAATATATGATTAATCCACCGTACTTTTCAAATGAAAGATCGGAAAACTACGTTACTAAGTTCGGACCCGTTAACGCGTGGACAAATACATTACGCAGGTAAGTCATGCAGGATGCCACCAGGAATAGAGTATATAAAATAGACATTAAATATATATGAAATAGATATAGATGATATAAAAAGCAAATACCTTTGATAAGGCAGATTTAGTTTTCTAATATTATAGCCGATTGCTCACTCCGATGAATGAGAGTATTCAAAAAAATTAATGTACAAATGAGGAAATATTTCGCCTTTCTCTGTGGAGCCGAAAGTTTCATATGAAAAAAATAGTATGGACCGAGAACATCGAGTTCACCATGTGACTAAATACATACCTACGTAGAATGGAACAGTGATGTCTTAAAGTAGAGTTATGGTGCATTAAAATAGCAACAGTTTCATATCTCTTGTAACTTCCGGAATATTATGAAACATTGCTACAACTTAGTACTGATACCATTGGAACAGGTAACGGAAACGAATTGAAACCTAAATAGTTGTGCTTGAGGACAGAAAAACTCTATACTTCGGTGAAATTAACTGTAATGAGGCATCAAAGATTCAAAGGAGAAGTGCATTACGTATAACAAGAATTTTTATTGTACCACATTAACCAGCCCTCGCTCGACATTAATGGAGTTCGCCACTAGAGCTTCGCACACACAATGTGTAGGCCAGTTAAAGTGAGAGGAGCTCGCACGAATGTATAACATCTCTTTGAAGCGACAGCTAGAAAGTAAGTGTAATGTTGTGTTTAAAAAATAAAAAGAAGAACCAACGTAGACCAGAAACCGACCTATTAGTTCTATGTTGTGTTTATTACCACAGCGCAAACATTTAGGCGTTAGTTAAGAAGTGTGTTAGCCAATGAAGTTGGCTTCTGGGGAACCTAATTTTCAAGATAAAAAGAAGAACCTACGTAATTGGAAACATCTTTAATTAAAATTCTTTTTCAAACGTTTCAGACTGCTGAGCTTCTAGCATGAGTGCTAAAAACAATCACAGAAGTCCCAGTTTAAAATCTGAAACTCCAAGAACGATCAGTATAATGGTAACACAGAAATTGTTTTTAATAACCTGTATTCTAAACTCAATCATTTCTTCTTTCACGTGACACGCAGTTTCATATCACCCCATACTTACATACACATGCATACACACACACACAGTTTTGCTAGAAAGTTTAGGAACGTTTATTGTTACTAAATACATCCAACTCCCTAGCATAACTGCGTATGTGTGTGTGTGTGCAAGTGTGTGCGTGCGTGTATGCATCAGAGAGTATGCAACAGAATCAAACCATCCCATACCTACGAAGAATTTCAAAGTTACAGCACCATCGTCCGGTGCACATGTAAACTTGTTAGAAAGCATCTCTATTCACAAACTTCGCCCGTCCCTCAATGATCAGGATTGCTCCATGGCACTTAAAATTCTACGCTAACCTGTTGAATGCTAACGTTAACTATGCTTTCCCGTTGTCTCTATACTAAAATTCGGTAGTATCACAAACATGTTTCCGGTGTCATTTAATTTGTGTTTTTCCAATTTTTTTGCAACCTACTGGAGATGAAGATTGATAATGCTCGAAAGCTCTCCCTTTTAATGAACATTTTAGCAACGGTGCGTTTCCTCTTGTCGTCATAGTAACTTTTAAAATAAAATTGCATTTTCCGAAAGCTTAGTCCATACGTCAGAAAGTTAACATCACAGCGAAGAACTGCCTAAAGCCCACCGCGCCTCGGCTCTTATTTTTAATAAGGGTTCTTCAGACATCGCCCTGAGGCGCAACTGAGGTATTTTGAACGCTTTCTGTTTAGTACCCCAGAGCGCTAAGAAGCGCATGGATCTACATAAATGTCGCGGTACAGCGAATCTAGAATGTAAAAGAAAATGCTCATATACAGTATGAAGTGCGACCAAGTCCTATAAAACAGGTTCTAAATTATGCCTACAGTAAACAATAAATGAAGCATTGCTGAGTGCGACGTACGAAACTTGTAAAGTTATCTTATTTTCTTGGGCTAAGTTCAAGAAGACAAAGCATGTATGGGTGTCGCTGGATTTACACCGGGTATACGGGGTGTTGAGGAAAAAGGAATACAAAATTTCACACCTACCAGAAAATGGCAAACTAAATACTTTTGCCTGTATGAAACTTTGCTAAAACATCGTTTTTTTAATATTAGCTGTTTAATAGTTAAAGGATTATAGATAAATTTGAAAATGGTATAGCACTGCATCCTCAACATATACACGCCTCTGACGTCTAGCATCTCATCGGTTTGTTTTAAAACTTCCGTTGTCATATAGCCTTTGACGTAAACTTGGAAATATTCTATGACCAGGCATGTAGTGGTTTGGAAAACACTCTTGGTATATGTAGCCTGGCCGCCTGTCTGGCATTACCATCAGCAGCACCATGAGCAAGATGCGTGTCTGCCATTTCTGGGCTCCTTAAGCGGTTCGTTTTACCAGCGCCGGGTCACACTGGAGAATGAACTACCACAAACTGGTAAGAGAGAAGTTGCGGGATCTGGAACTATCTACATAGAACTTGCCGGTCACGTTTTCATTAAATATCTTAGCTTTTTTGCAAAGCTTCTTAGAGCCAAAAGTGTTTCGTTTGCCCCTTTCTGTAGATGTGAATTTTGTATACCTTTTTCCTTGACACCCTGTATATATATATCTATACAGCTTCTTTTGCTCTTCTCTGTCCGCATTAGTAAATTCATTTACATATTTATTTAAAAATTCAGCCGTATGATTAAGTTTTAAATTTAACCGGAAAAATTGTTCATTATTTTTTTTAGTTTCGCCGAGTTTGACCCCTGACGTCTGGGAGCGAAAATTTTAGAAATTGAGTCTAAATCACTTCCCATGCATTCTTCGAATTTTGTTTAAATTATTTTTACACATCCTTCGAATTGAGTCTACATTACTTTCCCTGTATTCTTTGAATTTGAGGTAACTTCTAATTACTTGCCGTAGAAGGTTTCGGTTACGACATTTTTCTCATCACCATGAAAGCTTTAAGTTCCTTTACAAATAATCATTGTCAGCTTTACTTACCTTTTGTGAACAATTCATCGTGGAGCTCCGGAGCCACGGTCCGTTGTTAAGGAAGTCTTTGTGCATAATTGAGGCAGAGCGTCTTCTCTGCAGGCAGTAAACAGCTTTTGTGGCGCCTCCTATACTTCACTTCTCAGTCGCGGCCCCAACCAGCACCTGCACGCGGGAGCTGTGGGCTGGCATCCTATGCACAGTAAGAATCCAGGCGTATGACTTTACATCGTTTTGTTTGCATTCAAATTTAAATAAGAATGCGATTCGAGTACGCTAGGAATACATTCAAAGAGCCTTAAAGCTGAAATCGAAATGAAAAAGCATGATGCATTCATATCAGGGCATTTGTACAGACTGACTTCAAAGTTACTGACGTCTTTGACTTTTTTGTTGAAGTAACACTTTCCACAAACAAGGTACGAATTCTAATCAATACTTAGAAATTGATAGATCAAGTTAACGCCTTCAGCATTGGGAGAAAAGAGTACATTCATTTATCTTACCTGTCTGTACAAGACACCTAAAATTGGAAACATTCCCAAAATATTTTCTGCTGCCGACAACTCCTAACACACCCTTGCCAAAAGAGCTACGCAGCTCTTGCTGTCTACGCGGGGATTCAGAGACTCCAAACGTGGAATTTTTATAATGAAATTCCCTAATGGTCGCTTTGCTGTGCTTCTGAGGCTTCGTGTTCGCAATATTATTTCGTCTCAAAATAAAAAGTCTCTCTACTTATGTCTTCGTGCATTAGTTATAACTTTCGTGCTTTTATATTTTGAACACCTAAAGTATAACAGCAAACAAACGCACAAAAACACAATTAATATGCACACGTACAAATGTTCATTCGTTAATATTTCCCAATTTGTTAAAATTCGTTGAATTACGACAAAGAAAATACTGCAAATAAACGAAAAGTTTTGTACAGTGGTTATGTTTGCACTCGTGGAGAACACTGTACAGGTTTCATAAGGTTTTGACCGCGTGCCAAATGGCTTACCTTATAAGTTTTAGTTTGAAATACATAGCCTTTCCAATCTCTAATGTACGGAAATAATTAACTTTAACAATAAAGTGGACTGAATATAAAACTATACTGGAAAACCTTGTCGTGATGAACATTATTAAACGAAAAATATAAATTTCTGTAGTAAATCTTTCCTGCTATTACTATTATATAGATCTAGGGGTCTCTTACCGTATAGTATCACCTGGACTGATGTCAATTGATGAACTTGTAGAGTATGTAGCACTAAAACAAATAATACTCCGACACACCATTCACAAGAGCCGGCCACCGACGGTGCATGGTTTCATCAGAAATTAGCTTTTGATCATCAGTTACATCAACTGGGAATTCAGTCGCGATGACGTCAGCTCTGCTCCAGGCGATAAGAACAGAACAATTCCTACTCAAATAGTTCGAATTTTTTCAAATCATAAGGCAACTTTTGATCTTTTCTTTGCCTCTGGTACCGAGAGTATAGGCTATAGAGCCTCAGCCGCTATAGGTTAACCACAGAAGTCATGAAGAAACGCTGCAGAGCTCTTGCCGGTCATCCTACCCTGCTCTCATCATACAAATAATGCACCCTGTTACTCCAAGTTTTTTCTTTTGTTCATCATAAAAACCAATAAGGCGAATACTGTGTGAACGTCGCTAGCATTAATCACAGAGGGGAATGATTTATCACGACAGGGTGAGGCTGGTTCAAGGCATCTCAGACAACCACTTTCAAAGTTTGACATTTCCGCCATCATCGAATTTGGTAAGTTTTTGGCCGTCATAAACATTGAGGAGGCGAGGCGCCTGGACCTGGGGAGGTTTACGAGGACAGGCATGGGTGTCGGGATGGTGTTTCCGACACTTCCCCACGCCCGGGGGCTGGCTGCAGCCTTTCATTGACCCTAGAGTTTTAATTAAAGGTCACTCTGACATGTATTCATCGCAGCGTAACGTTGTATTGTCATTTGAACGACGCTTCAGAAACTCATATCTCGCAGTGGGCTACTGAAGAGCCCTCCTCTACACTTGCGTGGGAATTTCAGTCAACAACGCCGTCAAAGTTGCTCTGTTAGCGGGGAAATTTACAACCAACGAGTGAAAAAACTCGCCGCAACTCACGCTGCCCTCGGCTAAGCCTTTAATATTCTCGTCAATTTTGCGATTAGACTTAAGCTTTCTACGAAAGACGGGTGGCAGCTTTATGAAACGGTTCAGCATCACATCATTACTATTTTAAACTCGGCCAGAATGTAGCGCAGACGCTGATCCAGCGTGAGAAAGCGCCGCAGATTCCCCCCCCCCTTACATGAGTGGATCATGCAGGGTTCTCCTCCACACACTAAAGCAGCTATCGAAGTAAATTATTATTAAATAATAGCTCTTCGTAACGTGAGTTTTCTTCCTGATAATTAAATGTTATTTCCTAACTTCTTTCATTGAAAAATAACACACAGAGTTCATTATTCAATTGAAACTTTGCTTCCGTATTATTTTGTATTGTATTTATATCCAGTATTATGTTGAAGAAAGGATAATTTTAAAATTTAACTAAATTCTAGTATTCAATTTTTTTATCTAGTACAGAAATAAAAATCCTGCTTTTAGCTCAGGAAGAAAACAAAAAAGAAATATAACGACGTAACTTGTGCTATCGGAGAGCTATTCAGGGTCCCCTAAAATGCTTCACTGTCACAGACTCCCAATTGATGGAATAAAACACGATAACGTTGATAACGATTTCCCTCGTGCATCCCCTCATTTATACATTTCACAACTCACACACAGCCACACCTTCATTTCACAAGCCACACACAGCACACCTTCATTTCATAAACCACACACAGCCACACCTTCATTTCATAAGCCACGCACAGCCACACCTTCATTTCACAAGCCACACACAGCCACACCTTCATTTCACAAGCCACACATCAATAGACATCACCAGCAAAGACCCAGCACCGTCTGTCACCCCTCGTTAAGAGAAGAATTAGCTTAAATAAATAAGCAGACCGCAGCGACGCGCTTGGTCAAATCTATCTGCTGATGAAGTGAACATAAAGAGTTATCATTTTTTGTTCAGTTCAGCGTTACTAATCTCAGAGACTTCTGTTGTAAATGCTAATCGTTTTATTTGCTTAGGCTAAGTTTCAGTTACGGTGCATTGTAAATTGTTCTTCTGAAAGAGCACATGGTAACTGTTATAATCTTAATTTTTAATTTATATATTTCATATTATTCATGACGACATTGTGAAGTGTAGGCCGGGAAAGGATAACCTCTGAATTATATTCACACTTATCAAAGTTTCAACTATTTTCAGATAACCCACTGAATCGAGCTGCAATGTTGGGCTGAATTTTTTAGGGCCCATTTTATTTCTTTTGCAGGAGGCGGCCCAGGGAAACGAAGTGAAGTGCAACGAGCAAGTCGAGCTTTGGGAGCTGAGTGGCAGTGGAGTGGCAGCGGAGTGGCAGAGGAGTGATGAGCTGAGTGGGAAGCGGAGTGGAAAGCAGAGTGGGAAGCGGAGTGAGAAGNGTCACTCCGAGAAGCGAATATTTGCACATTTGAGCGCGCTTCAGAGAAAGAGCGGCACTTTTTTGCTTACTTTATTTTTTTTTGCTCGATTTCGATTTACTTTTTTGTTCCATTTCTATTTTCTCTTTTGCTTCATTTCCATTTTCATTTTTGCTCTATTTCTTGTTGAGTGGTATTAGTCAGAGTGAAATTTGAAGAGCTGCAAGGTGAGTTTGGCCTTCCCGGAATTATTTTATGAAAAAATTGTTAGAGCCGTGTTTCATGGAATCATTCAGGTAAAATATTTCCAAGTAGGAAATTGTGGAGAAAATATGAAATTATGGCATCACCGGTAAATTTCTTGTGAAAAATCGAGGTTCATTAGAGCCGTTCGAAAACTTCTTAGCGCTTTTCCAGGTAAATTGGAGTAAGCTGTACATTAGGAGATGTCCAAACAAGCTAAAAATTCTCTAATTGTGATGTAGGAGCTTTCTTCAAATCCCAATTTGTAAAGCATTTCAAACTAATAATGAAATTCTTTCGGCACTAAGCTCGTAAATGGATTTCTTCCAAGCCAGAATTTCCAGTTTTAAATTTTGTAAGCACTCCTCCTGAAGATATTTGAGCAACAGCCTCAGTGGATATGTAGCTTAAAAATCGTAGCGACTTCGAAGCTGATGGTCGGCTGGCTAGCTAAATGAAAAAATTATTTATGCTATTTTCTGGTTGCAACAATGCAGGACTCGCTCCTCTAACGCCAGGCAGACGCGAGAGTCCAGCTCTGCTACAGACATCGGCTACGAAATTACTAGTTTTACGCTGGCCAAAATTCTTCGGTGCATTAATTTGTTGAAAGTAAGACGATATCAAATTCCAGGGTCCCCTTTGTGTTCTATACAGGGCTCGTAATCTTAACTGATGAGCTGCGGTTGAGTTCTGTACCATTGACTGGTGACAGCACCCGCCAGTCCAACCACTGGTTGGTGCGACGACACCACTCTCACCAACACGTTAGTGTGCGCTCGGTCCTCGTACGTGTGTAGGATGGGTAAATTGCTCTATTTTCATAACTTCAAACCATTCTATAACGTAACGGCCCTTTGGAAACTCCTTCCTTCGGTACGTAAGAACGTTGTTTGAGCTTAAATCTCAGAGCGAGAGAAAAAATGACTCGTATAAAAAGAGCTTCGGTCTGAGACTCAGCACTTCTTGAGGGGCGTAGGCGAAGTTTCCCGATAGTGCCTGCAAATACCTGCAAGTCTGGCCAGTGAACACTGAATGCGACTTCTCGGAAGCTCTTAGCTTAAGTAGCAGGCTCCAGTCTCCACCTTGTCCTTCCTTCGGTCGCCCGTCGAGGTTTTCTTCAAAAATTCGTCAATCCTTTCCCTGTCGATGCCAAAACAAAACGTGGTTCATTAGCCGCAGCCTGGCAGTAATTAGGCCGAGAATTCAGACGCTAAATTAAGGTCACGGCAAAAATGATCAGAAATTTACCTATGAAATTATTCTTAAGTGTCGAGACCGATCAATTTTTTCGTTTAGCTCAACTCATTTCATTGCTGAAATTCATTTTTGGTGAAATTTATTTCTGTACATTTTTTAATTTGGGTTTTGGAAGTAGGACTTGATACATTAACGAGAGTTAGCTATCTGAAATTATGGATAAATCCTAGACTTTCTATCATATTGGTCCCACTTGACTGTGTTAATTATACAACTTACTATTATAATACCAGACCTCCTTTCATATTGGTCTTTTCAAATTCTTTCATAGAGTACATGATTAGGGAACTGCGTCGTTCATTTCATATCCACTGAAATCATGGATAAGTAAATGTGAAATATCTATTTCTGAAATTCAATCATATATGCAATCGATCATTCAGAAATACAGTATATGAAAATGCCATGAATATCATCTCTGAATAAGAACAATGAATAATAATAAGATCGCAAAAACACACAAAAAAGAAAATTCAGCCTATATGCCAACAACTCGAAGTTGTCGAAACTTTTCTTCGGGTTGTTTTTTCTCCCGAACGTGAGCTTCGCATCTACAAGGAAATCTGCAAAACTGGAGAATGTCTTGCGTTACGCGCCTGAATCATCAAAATTATTTATGACGAGACAAATGTCTCGACATTTTACAGCAGCCTTGAATCAGAATAGAAGGAAATAGTTGTTGGGTTTCCCGTGATATCTCGTTAAGCAATGTTCAGATACTTCGCAAGACAGAGTACGAGGAGTCATACCGACGTACTTTGATGCACGCCCGGGGCTACTGAGAACTTTCAATCTCGAAAAGACTCATATGCTCTGTATTGCATTTCAGTAAAATAATGACTGAAATTTCAAACAGTATCTAAAAATGTTCAATGATTTCTATTCAGAGGAACACATCAGAATACTGCAGAATTTCAGGAGGCTCTCTCGAACTACAGAAGTATTACTGCAGTGTATACGCGAGTCGTGGCTGCTTCAAACGTTTTCTGCCTAGATCTAAAACACGGCAGAAACTCCAGCCCAGCACCATAACCCATGGATTTCCGTAACACAGCCCGGATATCCCCCCATAACCCCAATTTCAAGGACATTCACCAGCCAGCGCCAGCGCAGCCATGCACGGATGTCCAGGCGGTCATAAAGCAAGATCGGTTTCTTCAATTTCCTCACCAGCGGAGGCCTACACAGCAACGGACGACGGTGAAAATTTTCCCAATTTAGTCGTAGATTGCATCATAACTCGCGGGCCGGCGCCCCTATAGCATGGCCGCATCAGTTTTGGCGGACCCGGAGTTGGGGGGGTCGAGCGGAGGGGATGGGGGGATAAAAGGGAGAAGGCGGAAGGTTATTGGGATCAAAGAAAACACGTAGATCTTTACATTCTCTAAGCGAGAAATAGAAGGTCAAATTCTTTTTATGTGATGCAGTGGTCGCAACATAATAAATTGATACTGCATGGATGATATCATGCGCCGGCACGCGCTTACGATTCAGTTATGTTCACATTCTTGCGTAACTTCAGAGAACAAAGGGCTTTTGGGGTGGCTATTCGAGCCCGAAACTGAACTGGCAACAGAAGTGAAGGACTTCGGAATAAAGCACTCGTGGACACCCTCGTTCCTGAGGGCCCCAGGCAGGGGAGTGCCGCTGCTCATTACAAGCTCCTCAGTGGACAACGAATAATAATTTTAATACGCTGTGCTCACAGGCACGAGAACGAAAATTCAATGGAAATTTCCCGATGAATAACGAGTAAAATTTCCCCTTTCTGTGCATAGAAGCAAGGACACGAATGTTTACTTGAAGCTCCGAAATGAACAACAAACGGAAATTCTCGTTCACTGTACCACAATCTGAGATCACGGATACTGAAGAAACTACTCAAGTCAGGATGAATAGCACTTAGTATATACTGTACTGCAGCTACTATATGTACTTCTTTTACCCGTATAGCAGCTACACAATGCTTTAACCTCTGCATCCTTCAACGTATATAAATGTCGACCACACTCCCCTCTGCAAACATCTTTTAATCCACGTAGCCATCTCACTCAGGCTTCTTAGAGCAGCTTCACACCGCTGAAGAGACGGCGCTGCTGCGCCTCTCAGCGATTGTGTCCGCTCTTCCAAAGTAATTTTATGGTCGTCGTCTTATTGATTGCAATTAGATGTTCCGAGGGGACTTTTACGGCTTAATCTTAAGACTGAAGTCTTACTGTTAGAAACTCGATTTGCATTATGTTTTGTAGGGGATGAATTTGTAATAAACGTTTTTTCTTCCATTCTCTCTTTCTTTCTTTTTTTCGTTCATAGTTTCTTTTCATCGGAAAAGACAGTTTGATAAATCCCTCAAAAGCCCCTAACTCAGCAAAAAAGGTTTTTCAAAAATTTAGACATGTATGCGTCATCTTACACCTTGGCGCGTTCTCGCTCTGCCAGCGAGGCCACCGAGGTGTGCTGGAAAAACACGCACGCTGTTCACGATAGAATACTTTGTTGTTTCTCTCACCCTTCAGACATGACTCAGGCATTCTTTGTTAGACCATAAAATTTGCGCATGCCTTTCAACGACATTTCCGTGCGGAAGATTTTGCTCAGCATGGCAGCATCGAACCGACCCCCCCCCTTGCACGTGTACGTCAACAACGCGAATACATAACTTGACCATCAGGGAACGCACGCCTACAGAACCCCCATGAAAATAACCCCCAGTGACTTCTTGAATTCTAATCGGACACATCTATACTGTGACGGGAGGTAAGCAAAGATATAAAGCAGTAAAGAAATACGCAAAAATATCGTGAATTTCATCATCCCTCGTATTTGTATATGTAGTAAATGATTTTTTAAAACTCAGCTCATGAATTTATGTGAGCAAAAATAAGACTGTAGCTAAATATTGTATCTCGTGCACAACTGAGATAGCCTCGCCCTGCCATTCACCATGGCAGTGCTGATCGGCCTCGTGTTCAATATTATTTCTCGTGCATTTTTCTCTGGCACAGAGGCCCTGAGTTCGCTGGCCGCCAGTTAGCGGCAACTGTGCCAATACTCGTGGAAATATGCGCCGTAACTCGAGGGTGTGACGTGTGTCTGGGGTCCACTGTGGGGTCCGCTGTGGCGGCAGTGTTGGGGTCCACTGTGGGGTTCGCTGTGGCTGCAGTGTTGGGGTCACGTGGGGTCCGCTGTGACTGCAGTGTTGGGCTACGTTGAGTTTATTGGGGTAGGGGATCTTCTCAGTACTCCGACTCTTGTACCTTTGTACTTCCTTGGTAATGTACCCCATGAAAAAGTACCCGAGTGTTATTGTGCCCTGTACTGTCATACCCCTAGCTCAAGTGCCTCGTAGCTGTTAGGCCGCGTACCTTAATACCTCCGCGTAAAGGTACCCGCATGTCTACGCGGTGACTACGTACTCCATGTACGAATGTGTACACCGCTGTGGCTGCACACATTGCCCAATAAAGGGCTCCAAATTAGAACAGAATCTCCACCCGTAGAAAGAGCGTCGCTCAGCTGTGAAGCGCATGCAAGTATCCGAAAAAACTGAGATTCAGAAATTGAAGCGAAAAAAATATCGCAGATACTTTTAAATCATGAATTGAAAGCGCAAACATGATGTAGAAATCATTTTTGGAGTTTTTTAAACGAAGTATTATTCCTCACTTGCTATGTCAATGTACACTGTGTAACTATGTACGTATGCTTCCCCTTTAAGAACCTACGTGCACACATCGCTTGTGAATGTAACCCAGCGTTCATGTACACTGCAGCCGCGCACACTGAGGCGATGTACTCACGACGTTAAACACGGTCAAAGTTTTCTAATATATTTGATCTTTTTCACATTGCGTCGGAATGATGCCCTCGGGAGCGACGTTTAATTATTGAGTTCGGCAGAAGTGATGCAGAACAAAAAATCTAAAATTCAATGTGGTACAGGCGGCAGTGATGCAAGTAATGGAATACAACCGTGTTATGATGCAGGCGGGTTGTGATGCAGGCGGGCAGTGATGCAGGCGGGCTGTGATGCAGGCGGGCAGTGATGCAGGCGGGCAGTGATGCAGGCG
>VOMN01103763.1:0-17112 GCA_014899125.1 Orchestia grillus
GGGCAAATAAATAAGGCATATTCTATTTTTTTTAGATCACACCTATAGAATTGGCAGTCCCACTGAGTTTGAATTTACTTACATTACAAAATTCTTTACCCGAAAAGTGTCACCAATTTTACTGGTAAAGAAAACATAGTAGTAAAAATGACTACCTAAACTCCATCGTTATTGCTCACAGTACGGCTAACGGGATAGACAGCTAGCGACTGGAGCAAGTATTGCTGTGTTGGCTAAACTGATCAGTGAAATTTATAATAAGATTAGCGCAATATTTCAACCAAAAATATTACATCAAATTCCACTGGAGTGATATTATGCTACTGCAGCGTAATGACACGTGTAATATATGTATTATGTAAACATTCGGGCTAATCAAAGACGTATTTCAGAATTTCAATTCAAATAACCATTGTGCAACTAATGAAAATATAGAAATATAATATCATTATAAAAATTCTCTCAATTCGTTTTGCTTTCAGACAGTTAATTAATTGCGATTATTCATTTGTTTTCATTCCACTGAATTCCATCAATAACTTTAGCTGAATAGTATTCAGTATCACACTAACTTTGGATAGAGATTGATCTAATTTTTTGAGCAAGTAATTCAGTAAACTGTCACATTCGAACTACGATCGACTTGATATTTTTTCCGTTTGGTTCGCAACATTAATTTCTAAGCTTCAGCTTTGAATTTGAAAATTAAGGGGCTGAGTACAAAACGGTTGAGTCCCCTGAGTATTATGCTAAGTGCAATATATACATATTTATTTCTGTCTTAGCACGTGCAAGCCGACATAATATTTTACTGCCATTTGTCCATTTCTATGAGCGAAGAAAAACCTTGCTCATTAATTACCTCTTTTATTTGAAACTAAAATGAGCTTCTTTTCTCTCATAGTGATTCGTTTAAAACTTTACCCCCTACGTACGTGAGAATCATGAAATTGCCCAGCACGTTTATTCTCCCCAGCCGTTCAAAATACTGAATATTTTCGACGCTCAGCACATGGGCAGCTGCGGCGTAGCGCATCCGTATCTACTCTGCAAACCATGACAGCGGGTGCCAGTAGCATGGTATTAATACATGGGATTTTCATTTATTTTATAAAAATTGTTAATTCGGACGTTTCAAGCATACGCTCGCTTTTATCAATTGTGTAAAAGCATTGATTTCAAATTTGAAGGATTTCTCTATAATGCAGTAGTTGAAAAACTTAAAACTTGGTAGTATCTTACAAATTTTATCAGTATGTGATATGACGGAGCGATATAGCTTTGCAATAGACTTGAACATAGATTAACATATATGTTGACTATGCCGTATTGTTCATTGATTTCTTTATGGGCAATTACTTGTCTCAAGTCACTCATTAATATGATAGTAATGGGAAGTTAGCTCCAGAAATGAAAAGTGGCTATGTGTAAAAAGCATTAGAAAAATACAAAGTATTGTTGAAAATTTACTTCTGTGGTGTGTTTCCCATGAATTTTGAGGTTTAAATTTACTGATTTTCCTTTGCTGAGTAAGTTATATGGAAACATGAAAGAAGAAAACGAGTAAAGTTATCCTCCATCGTAGCTGTAACTAAAAATGAGGGTAAAAACACTTAAAAATTAACTACTTTCTTACCTTCCTACTATAACTGACAGGAAAAATAACTTCTCATTAATTCTATTCAATCAAGTCGCTCTCATCGCAGACCGAAATGGACCAGAGCGGAGAGGAAAAATTTCAGTTTCTGTTTCAGATTTTTTGGCTCCTCAGGTCCACGCTGAGGGACGCCAACAACGTAAGGCTGACCGTCTCTGAAAATAACCCATGACATTTATCGCTCTGGATGCTTTCCTACATCACTTCGTAGGAGTGGGCGAGACAGAACTGTGATCTTTAAAGAACACACACACAAATACCACCTGCTATCCGATGACTGATGAAACTCTAATGCTAGGTATGCTGAATGATCAGCCCCTCAACAAATTTTCGGGATAATCAACTTTTACGGAAATCTATGTGCCCCTAAATGTTTCGAATGTTGTGTTGTTTGTCTGATGTGAAATTTCTAGTAATAGGATAAACCCTCTTATCGTAGATATAAGCTGTTATAAAAGCAAGAAGCTTTGAAAATTTCATTAAAATAAAAGATAGATATGCATTACATCTATGTTGTTTCGTGAATTTAACGACTCACCTCTTAATATAACTTGAAATATCACGGATCCTCATCTGTCAAGTAAAATTCTGTAGGGTTATCAGTATCTAAAACTTTCTCTGTACCTTGTACATTCTTCATCACGATCAATGTTGAATATGTATAAATTTCTTTAAAAATCAGATGATTTTACAGAGACGTTTTGTTTGGAATATATCTCCGTTTACAAACTTCCATAAGAAGCAATTTTTTCGGCAAAACATTAGTATCTTTTTTAATAATTCGTAATTATACTTCCGCATCTCACTACATCCAAGACTGATACAAAACTACACACAATAAGGCTAACTTGAACTGTGCTGTAGAAGAATGCTTGCACTTCAAAGCTGAGTTCTTTTTCGGGTCCCTAAAACCGTCCTCCAGCGAAGTGAAGTCGCGATGTTTCGTCACCCCCAACCTCAAGCCCCATCTTGTTCCTCACGTTTTATCCCGACTGGCGAGTTCCGTTTTGTCTCAGACAGGCCAGTAAATCCGTCCGGTCGCGGACGAGGTCCGGCCGAGCACTTCGTTCCGGTCCGTCTTTTGCAATGCGCCGTGCTGCGGTCTGACGGTGCGCCTCAGTCTCCGCCCTCCGGAAAGCTACCAGAGGTCGAAGAAATACAAGAAAGTAATTGCCTCTCAGGCAGTCCTGGAAATGTACTCAAAAGTACGGAGCAAAATGCAAAGAATTCTTAGAAATAATTATGAGAAATAATTCCTCTGCGAACAATTTATAGATGGCTTTCTTTATTTTCAAACGATGAGCTGCGGCGTAGAAATTTTAGCATAGCATTAAGAAAAAAAAATCCAGAAGCTGACCAAAATGAAGCGAATCCCTTAATTATGTTATCATTAAGTTTCCTAATCATTTAAACGATATTCAAAAATACAAAAAAAGTGAAATATTTTCTAATCGCTGATGTTCTCCTGTAGCTTAATTTAGCCGATACAAAACTTGACGAATAATAAAACTTGCCCATACAAGTTTTGAATTGCTCTCACTGAGTACGATGTCAGAAAAACATCAGCTCTTTGGTAGCTAAGAGGTGGACACTGGAACAGATTTAACTTTGCCCTTCATTTGAGATTCTGAAGCAATTCTGAAAAAATTATTCTCATTGAAATTTGTACTCATGTGGAATATATTTACAGCGTCACACAAAGTTTCACTTGCCTTTTTCATTTATTTCTGATAATATCAAATTCCCCTGCTTCTCTGCGCCACTCAGAATATATGAAAGAAAAAGTGCTCAAAAATTGTTAAGTTCTGTGGTCTCTTGAAGAATATTAACGAGCCGAGTGCCGTCGTGGTGGAGCTCGATGTAAGATCCATGATTATATTACCATCTGGAACTAAAAATAACAGCGCTGCTTGCAATGATCAGTCTTACACCAACACACATGTATCCAGATATCTATGTTCGAGTTCACCAGCCACGTATAAAACTGCTTCATGTAATTCTCAGTGTTTCTGGTTGACCTTTGAATAAATTTTACGTATTAAGTTTTAAAACTTTGTAGGCGTTGGTACGAAGGTCACCAGAGTGTTCTGCAGTATGGGTGATCCAAAAAAAAGAACACAACGGTTACCACGTGCCGTTTGGTTTTCTTTTAGATCCTTACACGGAAACCAATTTTCTGTTCCATTTCCCTTCACCATTTCTGCGATCTCCGCGTCTGTTAAAATCCTCTTGATCCTTGAGCTTTGGGAACCCCTGTTGTTCTTGCACTCTATCGAACAATTTGATCCTAGTGCTTTGCAGGACTCTTTTGATCCTTACGCCTTATGGGAATAATGTGATGCACAAGATCATTCCGGCCACCCAAGTTTAAGTTCATTGTTGAACTCAAGCCCCTATCGGCGAGAAAAAAGTTATTGGAATCCAATGGGAATTGCTTGCAATGTAGTCTCGATGCTGCCATCAGAACAGGACCAATGCGCTAGGAGACAGGGGTCCAGGTGGTAGAAAACGATTCCGCACTGATAGAGAACATGTTGCTAGGGACAAATACGACAGCAGGGAGGGAATATAAGGAGCAGACGCTGCACAAGGGCTGGCTGGAGGCAATGGCGAGGCATTCTATCAATTTCAAGCAAAACCTGAGATTTTGGACGAGGTAATGAGCTGTTGTTCTATTTCAGTCTTCCAGCACTACTGCTAAAATTTTCATCTTAAATTTTAAAGAACTATTTTTAATATCGCGATTTAATTGGTCCAAGCATCAAAATTTATTAAGAAACATTTGATTGTCGAGTACTTTTTATGGTTATGAGAATTTGCGAACATTCAGTGCTCAAAAATGATGCTCATGATTCTATATTACAATCAGAGGTTGCATGATTGGGCATTCGCCCGCAATTATTACACAAGAATATGCCTAAATTAGATTCAAAATGAACTTCGTTTTACACTAAAATTCTCACCGGTTGAACATGTACGAGTACACTGGAGCCCACATTCCTTAAACTTTCTTATGCATGTGTACGAAATAAAGTACATCATGCATGTTGTTCACAGTCTCTTCAAGTGTTGAATAAATGCTAAGTATTATTATACTATTGAATCCCATTAATCTTGCCTCGATTGGACACATTCACTTAAACTGATGAATGATAAGATTCATCTTCAAAACGTTTTCTGAATAAATGCTCGTATTTTAAACGATGGTTTTCTCTATACATCCATACTGAGTACAATCTTATTCGTGTATCATCCTGCCTATTTAAATGGAACGACCGCCTCAGAAACTTAGCAAGGAGAGACAGGATCGACGTTCTACTGATGATGTATGAATTTTTCGATGCATGATATTTTACTCTCCAGGCAAATGTGGTTGGAATAAAATCTCTGTCCGACAGCTCTGATGGTGCAGTGATTGTTATTTTGACTATCCAGGAGAATGAATGAAACAATTATGACAACCGAATTATTTCAGATATCCCCTGACCATATGCTTTCTAGCGTGAGGGTATAAATTTTACGTGTTTCGTTGAACATGATTAAAATTTCAAGAAATTTAGATAACCCTAAGAAATTTGTGATTTTACAGTGTCTGAATGCATTCCAGCACAACTGAAATTATTCATATTAGGAATATAATTTGTAAATTTGATCCGCAAATTTTTCGACTTAGTTCAAAACTGGCATTTCTTACTTGTAAAATTATTTTTCACTCAACCCCGGTTTTTGATCACCTGTACAATAGTAAAATACATTCCCACTGAGAAAAATAAATGGCACACCTGTGTGTGTTGATCCTTACTTCTCAGTTCAGTGGCAGGTGGCAAGTGAGGGTGTGCGTGGCTATGTTATCTTGTGCGAAATAATTACTTCATGTCTACTCTGTGCAAGAAAGTGGGATTTCAGCTGGATCAATTTAGGAATTTGATGACAGTAATGAAAAGCGTTTTGGGCTTGTATAATTCAGACCACATTTATTGAGGCATATAACATGGGACGACTGGTAATGTGTAGTCATACAGCCCTTAATTTCGATTTGTTAGTTCATTGCTTATCTTTGTTTGAGTTTTTTTTTATTCGCTGTAAAAAACCAGTGGAATTGATTGAGATTCAGAGTTAGTTAAATTTTCGTTTGAAATACCGTAGACTTAAAGCTAGTTTGACTACCTTTACTGGCTTCTATGAATGAAACTGTTATACTTACTTACTTACTTGTACTTATAGAGGTTTTGGCCGTCGTGTCTAGGCCACACTGGGTGCCACCGTTTGTGTACATGGTGTGCCTTCGCAGATCCGCGAGCTGTTGAATGAGGCCGTTCCCTCCACCGTTTGAAAATAGTGAGGCCTATCGAGGATAGTTTGTAGGAAGTTATCCAGCTTCGTCTTGAAGACGGACTGGGAACCATCGAACTCTCTCAGATCTTTAGTTATACAACACATAATTCAGAAAAATGTATCTATGTATATTTACGACATGTAATTATATTTTAATATTGTGAAAATTGAATGGCTAGTATACATAGGTGTATCACATATGCTTATTTTTCCTCAGCGCGTGAAACGCTATCCTTTGCGATAGGCGTTCGAATCTGTGAATGAAAAACTCGCTTTAGTGTGCAGGAACGTTTATCCAAATCGTCGGAACTCTTCATCCACAAACACTAATTTTTAAAGAATCAAACGCCCACGATTGGCTTTCAATATTCTACGCTTAAGGAGAACGTATAATTGTGCTTGAATAAGAGAGTTAGCAAGCTTAGGGTTGGCCTAGAACAATAGCCGACACAAAATGAACATATTGTGTCAAACAAAATCGCAAATCATGCAGATTCAATTTTAGGGTGACGTCACGCACAAAAACGATATCTATTCTAAGAACAGTTTTCGACTACGAGCCGAAACTGAATTCGTGACTTGAAGAACGCAGCTTTGCTTTGAACACTCAAATACATATTAATTTTCAGCGTCCCTATGTTATAATTTTGAAAGAAAAATGTAAAAACCTTCTTTCCAATCAAATTCTTTCTACATGTACGAGTAGCAGCTTGAATTCAAAGCGTGTTCTCTAGACCGCCGGTGCACCGACTAAATACTCCTCACGAGATCGTCTTGAACACAAATATTGCCGGCCAGATCTTGGGCTTCTAGGTCTTGTTCTTCAACTTCAGCTCTCATGAGACTCTCCTCAGGAGGTTTTAAGCTCTAACTTCTACTCGATTTTGATTCAGCTTAGATGCTCTCGTAAATGCGGAGGAAGGGTGACTGCTACCCAAACAAATGTTCAACTGTTCCGCTACACAACTTTAGCAGCTTCGCCCGCACGTCGGTCATAGAAAGTGTGTCAAATGTTCTCAACATCTGTAATAATTTTGAACTACGGCCCCAAAATTTTTTTGCAATACACATGCAGCGTTAATTTTGCATGTTTACGGGTTTAAACATTAATTATACCACTGTAACTGTGTAAAGAATTAATACAGCATATTTGGACACATATCCAGCATATTTACGGCTTGGTTTTTCATCATAGAAGAAAAATAAGGCTCCTTGGTGTTTTTCCTCACGTGTAACACGACGTCAATAACACAGGCTCGAGTTCTGTTCTGACTGTAACGTGATTTACGGTGAAATGCAGTAATATTTGGGTCTCCGCTCGTAAATTAATGAGTAATTTAAAAGAATATCTCAAGAGTGAGCTCTCCGTGTTCTACTTGCATGGTCTCTGCCGTCTGGGAAAGGTTCGACAAAATGGGTGGACATTCGTACTGGTGATTGTATTCGAGGAATGCTCTATTCTCACCAAAACTTTGGGTCTGGAATTGACGGGCTGATAACATTTGCTGGTTACAAAATCGTCTGAGGACAGATTGGCAAAGATTTTTGCCACCGGGTGTAGTGAATGCATTAAGTTTTATTAACGGTCTAATCTCTAACGCTCTACGCTGCTCTCCAGAAGTAAGAAAAATCTGAAGAACTTCCATTTTCGGTTTTCAAGTTTCTGAGGTGAAGCTCGTGCTAGAGCTCATACGACGCAGGCTTTCCATCGGTTTAGCAGCTGGTTTCGACGAAAATAAAGCGACATTTTAACTCAAATGAACAAAATGGGTGCACTTAGATCGGTTTTTTGCTTTTAGTACTTCTATTCATTTAGCAAACAACTTGAACTGGCGGGGTTACTCCAATCAATAATTGTAGTTGAGTTGTACTAACGACGGTTATTATCTTTCGTGTCTGTCCTTTGACCTGCCATTCACTTGTGACAGGAGATGACATGAGCAGAACAACCTTTGTAGAGGTATGGAGTCGTGAGCAATTGAGAGTTATGTATTGTAGGCATCGATCATTACTCAGCACTGTAGGCAAGCATAGCTCTAAGGTTTAAACGCTAGTAAAAATGACGAAAAGTCTCCAAACGACAAGTAAAGTGAAAATTTTCGTCGTAATAACAATTGGTAATGTGGAAAATTCGAATAATAATTGCCAGGAAAACGAGTATTCTCTGTCAAACGGCAAAAGCATTTGGGCATTTGAATGATATAAAGTATTCTGGTTTACGAGCGATGGAAGTAGTATGGGAAAAGGTATGAATAATTTTTCCAATTAAATTTACAAAATTTTATACAATCATAGGTAAGGCTTCTTATAAATTGATCAGAGCTCCTTTGATTTTAAAGTATAATTTTTCTATTATGTATACCTTCAAACGTTGATTTAGGAGCTTTTAGTACGCAGTGAATGACTAGGTCCGTATTTTGACTACTAGTAGGCGAGAAATAGGAAGTCAAATTTTTTGTTAATTTCTTAAGTTACTCTCTCATTTACGGGAAATCTGACGTGAAATGTTGTTATTTCCAGTATCATTGATACGGACTGCCTTCATTGGCAGTGTCACTGATTAGGGATAAAAATCAGGGAATTTTCTCCTAACTAAATCCCTAAGAGCGTGACAGAGAGACGGACAGACTGACCAACTTAGCAAGCAAGAATCACTGAACTATTTTTAAGTAGTGGAATTTTGAAGCGATGATCAGCAGCACCAGCAGCAGCAGGAGTTCATAGTAAATTCTTGGGTTTCCGATTTATAAAAGTGTGAAAAATAAATTTCGAATTGTATACTTTCAAGAATAATTAGATACTATTGATGGAAGCAAGAAAATGCTTCATGAAGCATGATCACACATGTTAATATACATGCCGAAGTAAAAATAAAGGTTGGTATGTGGTATTTTCATGGAGAAATAGGAATAATTTTTTTTCAATCTCCGTTAACCATTATTAATTTAACGTATTTAAATCATGACTACGTAAACACTTTGTTCTTTTCATGAACTATGGTTTTCAGTATAAAATTAAGTAGGAACGCTATAAGTTATTTCAGTAAAACCCGTTTAACTCTGCATAGCGAAACTGAAAAGCAATGCAAAATTTACTAACGCGAATAAACATTACTAGTATTATTTAAAAATTTCATATATTTTTTCTTCAAAGTTTAACAATGTAAACTTCCTCACACTCCCATCTAGGTCACTTTGCTATTCTGCCAATATATAGAATTCAAATTTAGCAAGCAACCTTTAGAATTGAAGCTTCCCTTAGATAAAAAAAGCAATATTCCCCATTGCATTCCCAGGAGCAGTCCGCGCCTTTGCTGCGAGCCTCTGTGGAATATTTCCATTGAAGTCTTTGAGAAATAGATTGCGGTGACTACGTCTTATTTTTTCTCTCTTTTTCATGACTTTTCTGAATCTCGCTACGAGGTCCAAGTCCTGTACATGCATCGTACACATCAAGACTCCTCATTCACTCACATAATCTATATTTCCAACTCGGAATTTCAAATTTCTGTTTAAGGAAAAAAAACATACCGGGATCTCATTTTGTTCGGTACGAGCATCCTGCAGCCAAAGTTCTGTACCTTCAAAGTGGCACGAGGGTACGTAATTTTCCCAGCTCTCTTCACCAATTCTAACTTAGAGCTTCAGGGCCAATTAAAGTGTCTCCGTAACCAGACAAGCTCTTCCACTCATTTTTCGCTAACGCTTCTGGACCAAATTACAAAGCTTCGGTACCTGGAACATTTTTAGATCCATGAAAACGATTCTTTTCTAATTGTTCGGCATTGACTACCATTGTAAAAGTTAGCCAGCCAATCAGTAGAGCGCTCTCCGGGAGAAATTTTACACTGTCTCGGAGTGTTTTTATGAAACCTTTGCTTATTGGTTGAAAGCAACCCATATTTTCTGCAACATTCAATGAATTCCTGTCAAAAATACAGGCAGAAAACAACCAGTTTGATTCTGAAACTAATCACAGTCTTCAGAGTCAGTTTGTCAAGTCTACGTATTGTTGTTCGTCAACAGCAATTTGTTATTCGATGCATCAATTACATTGAAATGCATAGCACGGCATGTGAATCAATGTACAGAGTTTGCGCGATGTTCATTTAAACCACTCGCTCCCTTGAGCACTTTTGAGGCCCCTGATTACAAGTTCAGTAAGTTCAGAGCGCCATTTTATCCCTTGACTTTGCCTTAATAAAAAGACCATCAACTTACGATTGCCAAAGTTGAGCGGAGCGCTTCCAGCCGTGGAGGCAAAACTGTGCCTTCAGGAACACCAACATGAACCCAACATGAAAGTAGCACAAATATAAGCCCAGCGTGAGCCTTAGAAGAACACGAACCCAGCAATAAACTTACACCAACATGAACGTAACATGAAACACACGAACATGAACCCAACATGGCCCGTACAACAACATGAACCATTGAAACACAGTGCTATGCTGGATTTACAGCAACGTGAACACAACAGGGAACAACGAGTACATGAACTATTCCGGTTCTACTGTTCACTGCTTTCGCAGCAGCATATCTCTGAGGTGCCAAGGTGTACTTCGTAAAAAATAATTTTTCTCTCTATCAGTTTTGATGAATTTGGATTATATTTCAGTGAGTAGATTTCGGTTTCAGCTGTAACAAATGACTCTTTCTTTTACTAGAATAGAATGCAGGTGATGATGCTCTAGGCTGAACTACGGCACATCAAAGAAGTCTCGTGTAATAATTTTGAAATTGCCTATCATATCGAAAAAATAGACAGAGGACTATTTACCCTCTACCAATACTGATCTATACTATGTAATTTTACCTTGAAATTATTTTGAAAAAACTGACTTAGTCCAACGTTGAGGTAGAAGTTGATGCCCTAACTCTGTTGCAATTCTTGGGCCCAAGAAAGTCATCGGTTGGAGAGATGCCCCGAATGACAAACGTCGCTGAGAAATATGACTGCCGAGCTAAAAGTTGCCAGAGAGTGAATAAGACGACTTGACGTGGAAAACCTGAGACCCTCGTTGTCGAAACGCTGGACAGTTCACAGCCTGACGAATGGTTCTATGGTAAAAAGTTCAGACGTCATGCAGCGCCTGAAAAACTTGAAGACCTTCTAGGGACAGGGTTTTAACTTTTGAAAAGGGGCTCAATATTGAAATTAATGTGTAACTTAAATAGTCTCGGACTCCCGGATGTAGAAGTAATTCCAAGTCATTGTCTGGAGTCATCCGGCAAATCTACACTTTTGGAACTCGGATCAAACAGACATCGATTGAGACAATTTCCTTATTTTCTCCAAAAGAGGCAAAGCCATAAATACAAGCTGCCTCACAAAACCCGCCCTAGAACCTATTTTTTAACATCTTTAGTAGTTAAATAAATGGCAATTGATCATTTTTTTTTTGATAAACTGAAACACTTATCCGGCACACGTCCGGATTGGAAGATAACTCCGCGGCAGCAGTGTCTGACATTTTTTATCGGCTGTTTGAAAAAAGCGTCTATCGAGGCTCAGACCTTCTTCCAATGGACTTTGGCGTCTGGGCCATCGAGGAAACCAATGCTTGAGCAAAAACTCCTCCGTCAATTGCCTTGTAAAAAAGAGTCATTCAATTGAAAACGAATAAACGCTTCCTTGGAAACTTTTCGGGCAATAGAGAGATGCGCTCTAGCATTGAAAGATTTATTGCGAACGAATGTGTCATAGTATCACTGAAGATATGAGACCTAAAATAGTCAAAGTTTCTGGGAACCGAATAATATTCCACTATGATCACACTAAATTTCACGTCGTACGAAAGTTTTGGCTCACTCTGTACAACAGATAACCACCCAGCTGTGCGCTATGCCTACGATTGGTCTTTGTAAAGTGCTGGATCAACTGTACAAAGAACCTATACATGAGTAAGTCCGTTGAAAAATTAGAACTCGCGGCTTAAATTGGCCAAATAGAGTTTATTTTGTTCGGCTTGTGCCAAGAATTGAACTATGTATACAAGCAACATGAATGTTACACAGTCAGTGCCCTAATTAAACAAAACGTTCGTCAAATTTTACATCACACCCCAATAAAGTCAGACATGCCTTAATTCGTGCAAATGACATAAAACTACGCAAATTGTTCCATATTAAAGCCAGTGATTGACAAAACTTCGCAGCAATAGCAAGGCCCAGCTTTGAAATTAGGTTGTTTGACATTTGCACGAGAGTATCATGGAAATTTTTGGCGAGCATGTAAACTAAGTCTCTGCCAATATCCTCGAAAACAAAGCAGCAATTCTAGAAATGCCCAATTGAGCAATCAAGCAGAAGAACCAACGATATAAACCCGGATACGAGGCCGTAAAATGCGTGAGTGCCCGCTGAGCTAATACGATGAACTGCAGACACGGCAGTGTTGCAGTCTGCGTAGTTCTGCCTCTTCGTGTCATCAAAACAGGAAAACCAACAGTTTGCATTTGTTCTCTAGTAAGCACACGAGCAGTGCAGAGTTCTGCCACCCTCGTGTGGTCAAAACAGGATGTTCAGAAATTTTTATTTATTACCTAATCGGCCTGCCGGTATTGTGCTTAGCATTGTTCTACCGCTCTCATATGACGGCAGCACGAAAATCAATTGACGAAATGTTTTCTCTGTAGGTGTATCGCTTCTTATTCTACGGGAATGTGGGGATTTATAGTACAAACATAAAAATGAAGTTAGAATTACATTACAGGGATAAATTCAGTGGAACGGTGATCTTGTGCGCTTCCGTTCTTCGAAGAAGTAAATTTGAACGTTTGTGTCGCACACTGCATGAGTCTTTCCAAGTAATAATTGCGCGTAACTCTTCAGGAAACAAACCTTCTTTCAAATTTTTCATCTAGGAGGTGTAATAGATACGAGCTTCGCTATCACTCAACGAGCCTATTTAATTTGGACGTTCAAGCATTGTCGCGACAAAATGCACGTTCATTTTATAACTACTTGATGCTAAAATTACTCCGATATGATCAGTCCTATTGATAGCTCCCAACTTTACAGTCATGCGTATTTACCATTATTATTAGTTCTTTTCGTCAGCGTTCAATTCCCTCCGAAGTTTTCAAACTTTCTTTTCGGTTCTCGCGCAGCATCGTCCTTGTCCTGATTGTCATCCTAGGACGTCTTGCCTGAGCTTGTCAGTTCTCAGGGCAAATCCTCGCTGCTCGAATCATTCCTTAAATTTGAGAAAAATGGCATTCATTTTTCATAATTTTTCAATAAATTTTCTGGACCTGTCGTTTCTCTTCTGTATCATCTCTTTGTTTTGATGGTCACCTCTCTGTCGTGGGGACCATCCCTTTGTTCTCAGGCTGATCATCAGTTTCCTGGATCAACCCTGTGTTCTGATGATCATCCCTCTGTTCTCAGGATGATCATCAGTTCCCTGGATCATCCCTCTGTTCTCAGGATGATCACCAGTTCCCTGGATCATCCCTCTGTTTTCAGTATGATCCCTGCGTTTCCAGCTCTTCCAGGCCCATCACACCACAACACGACCAGCTCGCTATCCAGGCCTGGCCGAGCCAGCGACGTTTGCTTGCCGCTCGGCAGCTGAAATTGGTCCCTGCTCAATGGCTCGCAGTCTTTTGAAGCTTGTTCCCACGGGGCGCCTGCAGTGAAATGAAACTCGGCATTTCGCACGTGGCTGCCTGCAGAGATATGAAACTTTGCATTTCCCCCGTGGCAGCTTGCAGAGAAATGAAACATGGCGTTTCTTACGTGACGGCCTGCAGAGATACGAAACTTGGCATTTTGCCCGTGGCCGCCTGCAGATACTGTAAATGAAACTTTGCATTTCCCACGTGTCGGCCTACAGAGATATGAAACTTGGCATTTCGCCCGTGGCCGCCTGCAGAGGTATGAAACTTGGCATTTCCCACGTGTCGGTGTACAGAGAAATGAAACTTGGCATTTCCCACTTGTCAGCCTGCGGATAAATGAAACTTTGTATTTCAATCTCAATGCTCCTGTAATTCGCACTCAGCTGGCTCACTGATACGAGCTGTTAAAATTTGATAAAAATTATCAGGGAAGCCCTACTTTTAAGTAATTTATCTGTGATTGTTTTCGAGATAATCGTCTGTATGGAAGTAGCGGCTGTTAATTGATTAGAAATGGGAGGCGACATTGCTTAACAGTTCAATTAAACCAAAGGTACGAAGTTAATCGGACTGATTGTATTGAAAGTTAAGCGAACAGCTATTTCCCACGAAATAGACCAATGAGTCCAAATAAAATCAGGCATGTTTTTAAAACTGTGCCCATTTCTACAGCCCCCAAAACGTCTTCGACACTAAAGCAAACTTTCAAAATTCGTAACAATTTACGTCGAATCGTGATTGTCGTTCACATTTCTTAATCAGATCAGATCTCTAAAATCAGCTTCTTAAAATTTCATAGAGTGTATTTCCACTTTTCTTTATTGTGGGGCTTTCTAGTTCAAATTATTGGATCAAATCGAGATTATTAAGTTCACTCGTAAGGTTTGCTGCTTCTCACAAAGAAATCGTTCACTTTGTGATAATGTGCATGCGATTAACCGGAAACTCGAAATCATTATAGTCAACGTTGCAGTCATTTCAAGGTTAGGCTTCTGCAAGTTAGCGAGCGATTCCAGTGACTGCGCCGTAAAACATATCATGTTTCGAGGAAGCCTTTAAATTTCCCAAATTACCGGTTCTAATTCTATACTTGATTGTGTTTTTAAATACTACATTCTTTATTACTGAGCGGAAAACTAGGCTACAAATGTTTTGATAAACCTCTTCAAACATTGCCGGATGCGAGAGACTTCCTGAAATCAACGGAGCTTTATTCATCAGCTTGCGCAAGGACGATGAAAAGATGTCATACAACAGCGCTGGAAGCACTGCATCAACATATCTTGCAGCGGCACAGCTGCACACACCAACGGTAAATATGGCCACAATGGTTAGTCGTAAGGTAATGTGTGCAGGACAATCTTATCAGATGTAATAAAACTAGGGTCACAACTCTAAACTTCATTTCTTTGGCTTATTATCCGTAGACAAACTGCCGTAAGTTAACCTATTAAAACTCTTCAGGAACGATTCTCCCATCTTTTGTACATTTTTGAAATATATTCAGAAAAGTAATTATTTGGGACCAGAAGAGGCTCGTACCCAACACATTGAAGGTTTTGATGTCCGTGTCCAATGAAGCTTTAACCATCATTCCTTCGGTAGCCATGCCGCAGTAAGGCTTCAGGGGTTGCAGTTCAGGCCTCTGTGTATTTATGAAGAAATTACGCGGTAAGTCCGCTAACTGGTGAACGACGGCGCTCTTCAGTTAAAATAAGCAGCTTTTGGTACCTCGACAACGTTTCATTGCAAGAAAATTACTACACGCTCGACAATTGCCATTTTTTGCGGGATACATTTGGTTTTTGATTAAAAACTTCACTTGTATTAAATGAAGCTTAGTTTCCAGGAAACGTACCCAGGAAATCCCTACGTTTGTCAGTGCTGGACGACCCAGGAAATTCCTACGTTTGTCAGTGCTGGGCGACCCAGGAAATTCCTACATTTGTCAGTGCTGGGCGACCCAGGAAATTCCTACATTTGTCAGTGCTGGGCGACCCAGTACACCCGGTGGCCATTTGGTGGCGGAGACGAGCAGCAGTGATGGACTGTCCAGCGCCTAATGGCCACCGCCAGCCGCCTGATGTCTGCTCCTTGATGTAATTCACGGCAAGCCGGACTGCAAAAAAAGGTTAATTTGCGCAATTCTTTCTTTACTGAAACTGCACAGAGAGTGAGAACTTGAACGCGAAAGTAAATCTCAATAAAATTTAGCATGTTTACTTCTCTTTATTTTTTTTTCTTTGTTTCTCTGATAACAATGATTTTTATTTAATTACTGAGCCCCAAAACAACCTAACGTTTTCCAAATTGATGCCTTCTTGAAATAATTACGGATGAATATTATATCGGGCTATGATTGGCCGCCCACACGCACTATGGATTATACAGTTTTTAGTTCATTCAAGTCGTATATTTTCAAAATTGGTATTTGTTTATTTCGCCATTAACACACAAATTCAACATATTCATTTAATTTCAAACGGTCCCTCATCGTTCGAAACTTGACTCAAATTTTTCTGCAGTCGAAAAACATTTCCATGCATAACTTGCGTTAGTTCTTTTAGTATTTTGTCATTTCTAATATGAATAATCTTAAAAATACCATTGGAAGACAAAATTAAAATTTGTATCGGTGAACATACTCCTCCCAATAATTTAAAAGAATACCATCCAGTGCTTGCGTCAACTCATGAAATCAGATGTCACCAGTGGTTCCCTCTGCTATTGTCGGGGAACTTTAAAACTAATTTTTATTATTTAAGCCGACAGCAAGCAAGTCGCTTACAGTCAAACGGTTTTTAATCTCTGCACTGGAAGTGTTCCGTGTATCTCAAAGCTTCCATGATACGGAAATCGTAAAGCGGAATTTGTTAGAGATCGCCAAAGGATTTCGAAAACTAAAATTAGGTATTCGCAATTGTTAGAACAACTGATTTGATGACAGAACTGGATTTGAAATTTGGAATTTGTTTGTCATCTCAAAATATAAACACACCTAGCGCTGCACACGAAGCTGTCAATGTTTCCACTGTTGAAGGAATATTTCGGTAATTTAAATGCGCGTCCATTTCAAAACTCGCACGTGTTCCTTCAATAAGCTTTGCATTTCCAAAATTGCGTTAAACAAATTAACGCGGCTGCTTACTCTGCCAGACTGATGTTCGCAAAGCCTCACAACATTAAGACTCCATAAATATTCATCAGTCATCAGCTTCGTCGGACTGTCAAAGCCAATACCGGGCGCAAACAAGATTTTCCGGCCGTCATAATGAGGAGAACAGCAAAGGCTTTGGTGGCGACCACATCTCCAAAAACGGCCCGCACGCAACCGGTGACCTGGCACAAAATACATCTCGTTTTGATGTTTGCGAGCGTTCTGAACGACTGAGGGTCCTGAACGACTGAGGGTTCTGAACGACTGAGGGTTCTGAACAGCTGAGGGTTCTGAGTGGCTGAGGGTTCTGAACGGCTGAGGGTTCTGAACGACTGAGGG
>VOMN01103779.1:0-22582 GCA_014899125.1 Orchestia grillus
CCTGGCTCTCCCCAGCATCCCCCACACCTGGCTCTCCCCAAGATTTGTGGCCCACAGACTGCCGCGCGCCCCCTCAATTTACCGCCTCCCTTCTGAGGGACGACACCAGAGAGCCTTGCTCCAAGGGACCGTGGGGCGGCAGATCCTAAACTTTTCCACTTGTTACTCAATGTAACCCTTTTTTCTTACACCAACTTGTATTTTTTACATAAGTCGGGCAAACTCGTAAAGTGTTCGGTTAGGAAAAGCTTGATACGAGTTTACTCGTCTTTCCTTGTCCTCTTACGGTTTGAAGCGAACATTCCTGTGTGTATTCATACATCTAATTAGAGTAAAGTCATATGAAAACTTATCACTTTAATTAAAAAACGGCCAGGTAAGGAATTAAGAAGCTACATTGAGCTTGGTACCTGTTGCACAAAATGTCGTCGATATTGATATCAATATGAAGTTAACCGGCAGGTATGTCTTCGTTTGTTCATTGCATTTGAAAATTGCGCACCTCTACTGACTAGTGTCAAAGATGTCAAAGAACATCAACGAGATAGATGCTGCTGTAAGCTTGAATCTAGATTTGTGATTGACTTTTATCATTCCAATATTTTTTTATCTGTTACCCTGCCATAACTATAATAAAAATATTAAATTTCCCCGAGGGGTAAGTTATAATCAGTTCAGACACCACAGCTGTAGAGCATGTGGCAGTGTTGGTAGTACCTATATAGGATGTCGCATGAAAAACTGAACTCGAACTGAATTAATATAATTCGAAAACTATTCGCTGCATTTCTATTCCATTTCGACCATATTCTTTGTTGAACGCTTTTTAACAAATGCTGTACCTTTTAATAAAATATCTTCAAAAATATTTACCCTGTAATTATTCTACTGAATACTGTCAGAAAAAGGTTTGCGCAGGAAATTCAAACATTAAAATGTACGCGCCACAATTTAACCTTAGTTAAAGTTTTAGAAAAATTAGCAACATATATCTAGTGATATTATAGTTTTCCTCAAAATACTGAAGAATTAAAAGAAAGAATCACTAACAAATTCAATGTACTAAAAAATTATCTACAGTTAATCAAATGAGATATTTCATCGATGCCATCATGAGCTCAAAAATACGTGAACAGATATGGACGACATGTGGAAGGAATTCGAACCTAAACATGTTCACAATATTTTTAACGAAATAACATACTACAGATACTTGTAAACACTTCTTTTCGAAAACTTAATGTAAAGTTAAATTGTGGCGCATACATTTTATTGTCTACTTTCCTGCGCAAACATGTTTCTGGCTGCCTTCACTAAAGTAATTTTAGGTAAATATTTTTGAAAATATTTTATCAAAACGTATAGTATTTGTTGAAAAGCGTCCAATGAAGAATATGGTCGAAACAGGATAGAAACGCAGCGAATAGTTTTTGAATTATCATTTCAATTTTGAGTTCAGTTATTCGTGCGACATCCTGTATTCTGTGCCACTCATACTGTGGCGGTGTTGGTTACGCCACACTGTCATTCTGGCCTCTACTGTACCACTCATACTGTGGCAGTGTTTGTTACGCCACGCTGTCGTTCTGGCCTCAGCTGTGCCGCTCATAACGATAATGTGGCAATAGTATTGTTTGCACCACTTACAGGAGCAAAAAGGTGCCATTTATATTAACATACAGGGAAAGCTCTTGGGTTGAACTTATTTCTTTAAACCCCCTGTTCACTCAGACGGTATAGGATCGGCAGCAGGGTGAGGTTGGTTAGGTTTGTCCATCGTGTGGTAATGGGGAGTGGTGATCCTGGGGGAACAATTTTGATGTTACCTCAGTTATAAAAAGACCATCGGGACTTCTGTCTTTTGTACCCCCTTCGCTTTTTTCAATTTTCACGCATTCTTCGTTATCTCTCTTTTAACTTTTCTTTCTCTTCATTCTTGATTTGCTGTTTCTGTGCACAGGAGGAACATACCTCATGCATAGATAGGTTTTTAGAGGTCATTCTAAATGGTCCCTTCTCTTTCACTGCGCGATAACCCGTATCACTAAAGCGCTGCAATCTATAATACTATTACTACTTTTATAACTAAACTCCCTGTTCTTGTCTGCCCCAGGCAGCGATAAATTATGAAAGGCTTTTCTGAAATCTCTTGAGCTCTAGAAATCCTCTGTGCGCATATACTTATGTCTTCTATGCCTAGAGCAACAACATGAACGTATCACCTGTAAAATGACTGTTCGTTGGAAAACAAGCGATAAACAAGGTTTTTCTTGGTCCGCATTCCACACTTCGCTCGCAACATGAAGGCATACTGCTGCATGAAAGTTTATTTCAGTGTTACAGGTATCGTAGATGATGAAATATACTCACATTTAGCCATGATAAGTTACACTGTTTTTTAAATAAATTTCCTGCTTAAATTTGCTGAGAAAATATCTTTTGGATATTTATCTTCAACAAATAAATACATAAATCTTCCCTTCGACTGAATGGTCCCAACGTCTACTTAAAGTCAAAATAATGGTCTCAATATCGCCACTTAACGTCATTATACTGACATGAGCCTCTGAGATAGAATGCAATATGCAGTCGCCAAGTTAATATTGAAAGAACGTATTACTTTGCGCTTATTAATAAAAACTTGGGTGTCAATATTTTAACAAAACTAATAGCTCAGATTCGTCTAGCGTTGCAAAAACAAGCTGCAAGCAGTGAATCAAAAGAAGGACTACGAATTTCAGTTCAGTTTTCGACATCGGTCTACAAGGAAAAACAGATTGTTAAAAATCAAATAAACCTTTTCATTTGGATTGAAACTGAATGAGATCCCCACAGAAATGGTAAAAAATACCCAAGCTTTCTGATATCTTTATGTTTCGTTTCATTAAATTCTACATGAAGCGGTGACCATTGACTCGTGATCCTTCTAGACAACTACACTTGTTTGTCTCGGCGCTTAGATCCAAAATTATTTGACCCAGAACCGAATTCTTTAACTATATTTTACGCCGATGCTGCTATATAAGACTTTTCGGCTTTCCTGTGGCACAAAATCTGAAGCACACACGTCAGTCGAGACGTGTGTTTGATGGACCTCTGCCGACGTCTCGTAAACGACGACATGAGACGTCGGAGCGACGTACGTGGGACTGAGTTCAGAGCTCGGAGCAGCCGATCTGTTTATTTAGGCCGGGCCGCGACACTGCACTCGCCTCGTTTGAACGACACCGCAAGATTTACAAGAGTTCTCTGTTGTGCTTCCCTGGGAGATGCTAAGACCCTCTCCCGCTCTTGTATATATACATGAACTCAATTAAAGAACAAAAGAGAGCGAAGGGCTTCTTATGCAGAATGGCTTCTTGCTGAAAATAGAGAAGGTGATCATGGGATCGTGAAAAAGCGGGGGCAGGAGCGTGTAAATCAGCCGGTCGAGCAGAAAACGGGAATTCTTCTGACGACGTGACAAATTGCGTACGCATCGTCTTCTCTGGGTACTTGACGGACTTCCACACTCAACAACTATTGATTTGTAAGGGTACAAAAGTACTTTGATTTTCAAAGCGTTCGTCGATGATAGATATGAAATTAAATTCCCTGATTGTATTCCTCATTTGATGCGTAAAATTCACAGTTTAATGTGTATACACACGGTCCTTCGCATATGATTTTTCTCCTAGTAAGTGATTTCTGTTCGTTTTTCAAAATAATAATTTTTGTTCAAATAAATAATGTTCAAAATAATAATTTTTCATTTGCAAAAATAATGCAAAATAATAAATAATAATGCAGTCTCTCACAGCTGCACAGCACGATCCTGGGACACTACGCCTCCACGTACAGCTGCACGCACTCACTCGTCACTGCACACTATGTATGTACATCAATTTAAGAGCGTTTTCGTGTCATGTGCTCAGTGTATTTAGGACAAAGTGGTTATTGTATATTTTACGCATATTTAATGCAGCATCTTAAATCGTATCACTGCATAAACTGAATTTGTAAAGTTGTTCATTGTTTTGAAGTTGGATAGTTTATGAAGCACGTGATTACTCTATCAGCTCTTACAAAACTTTAATTTCAAGTCTTCCGTTACTTCAGATTTATGAGGCTGTGCAGGCTGTGCAGACATGATCTATAGAGAATAAGTACGTATCTGCTGAATATAATTAACATGAGTTCCAATTTACAGATCACTGAAGATTATTTTCCTTTCAATCTAAATGATATTTCCTGCGATATTGGCATTGGCATTCCGTTTATCAGAATCAATTGCTATTTACGAGGACGTAGGAATTGAATTGGAGCACAGTCTACACATTACTTAAATATTATATACCTTGGCTATCCTATACACTACATTTTAAGCATCCAGTACGTCTTGAACGTCCTGCAGAGTACATCATGTACAACCTGCGCGGCACATCGTGTAGTACACGTCACAACCAAGCCTCCCTCCATACCGGAGCAGGACTGCTTCACTGTCACGAACAAGTCTGTCAGGCATCGAGATGACAGGAGTGATGCCACTGCTGTTCGCTTTCCTTCCCTGGAACTTGAGACTGAACACCACGTCCTCAGGTGATGCACCAAGCTAGTCAGAGGGAAAATGTCCAGCATCGCTACTACTGTGACAAATTTTTACAGTTCTTAATAGCGTGGTTTTAAGAAATCCACACTATATGCATCCTATAGTATGATGCTGTTAGAAGGATTTATGAGCACTACATTATCCAAAAATCTCTTAAGTAGCCCTTAATTGCGTGGTAATGCGAAATACAATCTATTTTTTATTGACGTTTAATGCTGCGGCGTTGTCGGGGGCTCCGAGACGTACAAATGCGAAGGCCATTTAGAGGCGCGTGACAGCCAGAGTGTCACAGTCATGAAAAGCTTCCTCGGGGATTTGTAATCATGTTACGAAGCTTTTTGCACGAGAGGCGGGCAGAAAATAGTTTTGTTTTTCTGCCTTGATTTATACGACCAGCCGACATGCCGGAATCACGTCAAGAAAAACAGGTCTCGAATGAGACGTGATTTACTGACGTACACGTGAAATTATTGCTCCTGGTGACACTGCAAGGCATCTTTATTTATTGCCCACCAGAAACAATTACTCATGATAAGCTGTCTTGTGTTCAGATGAAACAAAACGGTGTTCAGACTTGATCTCATGGAGTTTTTCTCGGTATTGTAGGTTTCACTCGGGGATAGTGAGCATCACTTCACCCAATGATAATTCATGTTTCTGTCAGAGGCCAACACTATTAACTTCAAAATGTGGCGAAAATCGATAAACCTGGATGAATTCATAAATAAATGTAATGTTGAGATTCCTGCTCTAGGTTGCTCCATCACGGCGAAAGTGAAAGTGAGTGTTGGAAAAAATTTGAGGCTATATAATAGGCGTGAAGTTTGCATCTCTTCGCCTCGTATACACTTACCGCCCCACACAAATGCTAGGCTCTGGCCTAAGTATAAATAAACAATAGGCGTGTGCAATTACCCACTGCGGAAATCATATTTTTAACTCGCACATTTCTATAGAAATAGTAGAGTGGTAGTTGACAACCCACAGTTCATAAAACGTTTCGATGCGCAGGGAGCAATTGTGGTAATGGAGCAACTGTATGTATTTATATGCTGAATATTATTGGTGTATAAGATATACGTAGCCCCGGGAAAATCTGAAGGCCTAATAATCTGAAAGCTACGTACCTTCTCATTATTAGCAAAAATAATGTGAGAATATTGTAGAACGGGGGTGATATTCCATCGTTCAAATTTGCTAAATTATTGTTCAGACGAAATAAGAACTGTGATGCTCGCATAGACAATTATGCAACGAATAATCAAAAAAGTAACAGCATCAGAGTGCCTGTAAGAAATTGATAAGGCAGATTCGGTGAAGAGATCTTAAAATGTGAAGAAATGTTTCTGGGAGAGTGAGAGCTGGAAGTAAAGATTGTAGGTTACACTTTTCGAAATGCCAAAACCAATTGAATAATGTGTTACCGCGATATATTCCATTAGAACACAGCTCCGAACGACTGTTCAGCTCGCATGTCTCTCGATGAAGGTGACGTCTGTAGGCATGTATGAGTGAAAGTCATACTACAGGTTAAAATTAAATTTAATTGGGAGAAAAACTCAAATTTCATCAGGTAGTAGAGATGCTTTTACAAAATTTATGAGGTACGAGTTTCTTGTGTTTTGGTGTGATAAAAGTTGATATACAAAAAACATTACAAGAAGAATATTTCCTGAACGAGAGGTTTAGCTCTAAAACTAGCTAATCTTTTCACGTGTGGAACTCACACGTGGGTCATCATTTTTAGTTAAATTTTTCACCTTAATGGACACTTTACAATAGAGAAACGAGCAAGCGAATATGGTACTGTAAATCTTTAGAAAAAATAATTATTTTATATAACTCATGTATATTTCTCTCACATGAAATTCGAGAAGTGGGAAAAAGAATACAGTATTTCTTCTGCTTTTCATACCATATATTTTATTTTTTTAAATTACTTTTCTTTAACGACTGAATTGAATGATATGTTGCTAAATGAAAACTTTTTTACTGTTATATAGGGTGTCCTACGAAAAATGGAACCTGGAATTACAATAATATACATAATTCAAAATATATTTGCTTTATTTTTACTCTGTTTCTACCACATGCAACAAATGCTATACGTTTTGATAAAATGCCTTCAAAAATGTTTGCTTGCCATCACTCTCATGAAAGCTGGCATAAATATGTAGGCGCAGGAAATTCAAACAATAAAATGCACACGCCACAATTTTAATTTAGTTTCAGTTTAAAAAAAACTAGCAATATCATCGGTACACTGAACCTTGGCATGGACCTGTGGTACCAATATGTGACATAAAGATCATGCTAATTATCCCACAATCTAAATAATCTCAAGTACGAACACGGCTAAGAGAAGTTTTTAAAAGACGTTGCATTAAATCAAGAAATTGAGTGGCCTCCAAGATTCCCAGACCTAACACGGTGGGATTATTTTCTATGGGGACACTTAAAGACGAAAGTTTATTCTAGTCCCCTTCAAAACACTGAAAAATTGGAAGAAAGAATCACTGACGAATTCAATGCGCTAAAAAATGATTGACAGTTGATCAAGTGAGTTGTTCCATCGATGCGATCAAGAGCTCAAAAGTGCGTGCACAGAAATGGACATGTGAAAGGAATTGGAGCTTAAAATATGTTCACAATGTTTTTAATAAAACGATTTACTACATAGTGCTTTTCTAAAACATAAATTATAGTTAAATTACAGCGTGCATATTTTATTGTTTGACTTTCTTGATCAAAGATGTTTCTGGCAGCCTTCAGTTGGGAAAATGCAGGCAAATATTTTGGAGATATTTTATCAAAACGTGTAGCATTTGTTGAAAAGCGTTCAAGACAGAATATAGTCGAAACAATAAAGATGCAGCGAATAGTTTTTGAATTAGCTTATTTTCATTTCGGGTTTCGTTTTTCGAGAGACATCCTGTATAGGACGTAGACCCTAATTACGACCTCCATGACAGTAGGTAGACAAGTGTGACCTACACGACAGTAAATAGTAAAGTATAACCTACAGGACAGCACGTAGACCTCAAATATAACCTACAATACACGACAGCAAGTAGACCTTAAGTATGACCCACATGACAGCAAGTAGACAAGTATGACCCACATGACAGCAAGTAGGCCTCGAGAATAACCTACATGACTGCCGGCAGGACGACCTGCCAGCGCGCAGAAGAACACATCACAAGCTCCGAAGTGGCTACTGGTTTGTTTTCTTGCAAGATGGACCGATTACTGAGGTGTGTTTTGCTAAGCCTTCTTACACTGATGTCTGTTTTTGCATAAACATCGAGATGCCTGACAAACACCAGCTTCGACGAGTTATTCTTGGGAGACGTCTCGCATCGCGCTCGTGATATACTGCACCTGAACGCCGCTTGATCTCCCATAAAAATGTAAATAAGAGAGCTTCTGTTGAGTACTTTTGCCGCAGGCAGAATCCAACATGTGGCCAGCTGCCAGAATCTCTGTAAAAGGAAATGAGAAAATGTTGCATGATTTCAAAAATAAGTCAAATTTTTGTACCAAAGTGGCCTCTGTTTTCTTGTATTTCCATTCATATTTTTTTAGTTACTAGACTAAATGCGGCATATTTTCTTCAGGATCTGGAACTTCCAAAAAGGTGTTTGTCGGCATGCCCTCAAATCTGCTAATTGTCACATCACTTCACATCACTATGCTGCATGCATGGATGCATCACTTCACATCACAATGCTGCATGCAAGGATGCATCACTTCCCATTACTATGCTGCATGCATGGATGCATCAGTTCACATTACTATGCTGTATGCATGGATGCATCACTTTACATCACTATGCTTCGTGCATTGATGCCTCACTTCATTTCCCTATGCTGCATGCCTGCATCACTTCATGTCACTATGCTGCATGCCTGCAACACTTCATGTCACTATGCTGCATGCCTGCAACACTTCATGTCAACACGCTGTATGCCAGCGTCACTTCGAATCACTATATTCCATCATTTTATATCGTAATGCTTCGGTCACTTCGTATCATTACGCTCTATGTTTGCATCACTTCATATCATTACGCTCAATGTTTGCATCACTTCATATCATTACGCTCCATGTTTGCATCATTTCATATCATTTCGTAATAGTCCAAAAATATCTATCTATCTTCATTACCTTCAGGATCGAAGCCGATTGTTCTAATCAAATAAGGGCAGGCATCAGCTCGCTAATTTTTTTGGCTCGTGGCCTCGTGAAATTTTGTCCATTTTTGCATTACTAATATCTGACTGATTCAGAGTTCGCTGCTTGACGACGGTGAAACTCTATCAAAAAACATGGTGTTCGTCGAAATTGTTTGAAATTTTTGAGAAAGATTGAACTTATTCGGTCATGTTTTTGTATGAAGTTACGGGTTCGGCATGCCGGTAATTTTACATACTAAAATGTGCGTGCTCCTGATTAACCCTTCGCAAGACTTCCATAAAGAAACACTGCGCAACGAGACGGCGTCTCACGAGTTCTGAGAAAAATTCAAGTATTTCAAGCACACGAGAGCGTAAAGATTATTTTGAGCACTACCCACGAGGCACGTACGTTGGGAAACATTCGTGTCATGATGTCTCCTCAGCGCGTTTTGGCGGCAGTTTGGTGCCGTAATTTTGAGGTTAAGTTCAGTAGAGGCCGCGGCACTAACAGATGACTCTGCAGCGCCCAGTGATGGTCGTAGGGGCGTTCAATGCCACTCCCATCGATGACCGTCCGAACAACCCACAATTTAGTTCATAGAGACTCTCAATATGCCACAAAGAGCCTTTTGTCTAAAACAATCTACGCAGCGGACTTCTAAACAATCGGGATATGGAAGCCATCTGAGGTAGTGTCCGAATTTAAGGAGGGTCATTACGGACGTTCATCGGATTTGACGTGAACAGCTACAGGCGAAGATCGCACGTTAGATAAAGTCAGGGCGTGCGCGGCGTCGGTATGGCTTTTACGAAGATGCTGAAGCTGTAGAGCGTGTCTCCATTTTTAATAGTTGGACTACCTGTGAGAATTTCCTCGTAAGACCTGCAGTTAATCTAGAATAATCATTATAAAATAAAACGGCACGAAAAGCTGCTATGTCTATACTCATTTATACTAGTTTGCTTAGCAGTTTTGTAGATTTCTTGCGTTGAATTACTCTGATTCCAAATGCCTTAAATTATGATCGTAAATAATTTCCAAATTTCAAATTACATTTATGAGTCAAGTTTTCATCAATACAGACTCTAAAAGTTTCTTTCAGCATTGTTTTAAGTTTTGTTTGCTTATCAACAGATATTTCAAATCGCAAAAAATTGAACAAATTTCATTCACCAGTATATATTTTGTCAAATTAGATAAGATACGTTCTCGGTAAGCCGTGGGATATTGTACTAACTGTAGCTTGCATTTTGAATCGGGTAAAAAAACACGATGCTGTGCAGCGCGCTTCCCAGAAGGGACAATTCTCCTCAAAATTATTTGAGGATAAATTAAATATTTTGAGGACAAATCTCCTCAAAATAAATATGAGTTTTTTTAGCCAAATGAGGCTGGTTTTGGTGAAAAAAATCCTAGGAAATTTCAACTCTTTATAAATCCGTATAACTGGAGTATTTACGAAGTAGTAAATATTCGTTTCAGTTCATGTTGCGAAGTGGAGATTCATGGGCAGTTACAAGAAAGTTCTCGTCTCGTGCAGCACAGGACAAAATAGCGCTGACGTCCACGCATAGTCGTCCAGGCTGTGGGACTTGCAAAATCGTAAATACCGTCGCTTGAGACTGGCGACTTCTCCTTCAGCTGGAGTTTATCTACAAGGGTTCACTTTTATGATAGTGATGTAACGCTAATTATCGTACATTATAATAGTATAAACTACAAAAACCTAGGTAGATTTGCGAGAATTGATTTCAATTCATCCGCCTGTGAATTAAAATTAGGTATATTTAGTATAACCCTTCCTCTAAGGAACTACTTGTTGGAACTGAGCAAGTAACTCACAGAGGCCTTCCCAAAAAAACTCAAATGCGATTTAAAGTTAGCTACGCGGAATGCATAGAAGAATGTACAGGGCAATATTTTCTTACTCTGGCTCCATTAAATTCATAGGAAAGATCACCCATATTTTGTCCGGGTTGAATAAATTAGAACATGGATCGCTGCGTGATGAGTAGTGCTGCTGAGGTCACTAATTGCATTAGAAAAATTTTCCCTTAAATCATCTATCCTTTGTGGTTTTCGGTGTTGCTCTCGTCCTTTTACCACCACTAAGGTGAATCTATTCGGATCTATGAGGTCTCAAAAAAAATTCTCGTGAATTAGTGCCTTCATGAAATGAAGACCCATGAATTATTGCCCTTTACTGTACTGTCCATTCACAGTTTTACTGAAATGTTCTTGGTCACAACTTCATACAAAAGTAGAGTTTAATTTACAAAAGAAAGTCTCGATCTGTTATTCAGATTAGGAAGTACGTTGATAGCGAACTATGGTTTTTATGGCATTGAAAAAATAGTGCGTCCTCTGAGTGTTCAGATCGGTGCAGTCCGCCGTCGAGGACAGCTGGAGGGGATGCAAAATTCTGGTTTTTACATTTTATTCTAAGATTTTTACGATATTGTTATCGTTGAGGTTACGGAGAACGAGCATCGTAAAATAAATTCCAGTTTGTAATTGTTGAATCGCATCGATAAGACACATAAATGTGAGAAGTCCGGTAATCGTTACCACACCCAAGCATAAGTTGAAATCTTAATCGATTATGATTCCTTATTTCGTTGATTTGGAAGGCGGGCAGTGAAGTTATCGTATTTCTATCAACCATTTATTGTTGCAGATTCAGATTAGTTTTCTATTGAACGTTCAATAACCTGGAAAAGCTAAGATGCTGCGAAAACATGACTTGGACTTCCAGCTTCTGCCATACTGTGCCGACTAACTTCTCAATTAATATATGCGATTGGAAAGAATTTTCAAACGCATTTATCGAGTCTATAACCTCAGATGTTTCGAAACCATTCTGAGTATGTTAAAATTTTTAAAACCAGTTCGGTATTTAATTTTTGATGAAAATTGCTCCTGAAAGAGATGTGTGTAGACATTTATTACATTTGATGAAAATATGCGCTCTCATAGAGGATTTCACTTTCGCAACTGGAAGCTCTGGATCGAGCCAAGCCCTCGATGAGAACCTAGCTGCACACACGACCTCCTTCCCGCAGGACGCAGCGCGCAACTGCAGTGCCACAACCAATGATCAGTCCGCCCACTGCGAGCTCTAGACCAATTGCAGCAGCCGCTGGCTTGTTTCCAGCAATCGATCCAGGATTCAACGTTTCTTATTGGCTAATCCCCGTGCCGTGGAGAGTGCCATTGGTTCTGGCTCTTCTGTGGCTCGATTTTTGAATCAGCTTTCGTTTAGATAGGCGTAGAGACGTAAGCAGGAAAACATATTGAACAGTTACTCTCAGCCCAACACTGAAGGTTATTTGTCGATCATGCTTCGGAGACGATGAAATCAAATAATAAAAAAGGGGTGCAAGTGGACTTCATTCCGTTGGTATCCGTTGTTCAAGAATGAGATTCTCAAAAATTTTATTATGCAGAAAGACGGGATTAGTTGAAGGCCGTTTAACAGCCTAACTAACTGTAATCTAATGTACAATTCTCGAATGCAGGTATAACTGAAGAGTTCTATTTAAACGCAAATGAAAGAATTATTTCTGAAGCCGTAGGAACCTACGCCTCGTCACTTCCAGCTACAGACATGGTCTGCCCTTCAGAGTGTCGCTGGGGCGTGGAGAGGTAAATCTACACACATCGACGCCATTAAATTTCCCTCGTTAAGTTGAAAGTCTGGTTTGTTTGAGGTGAAATTGCTGTTTGCTATGTAGTGGCGCTGCTTATAAGTGCAAGTATGTGCACTTAGAATCATCTTCATTTAGGAGCGTCTTCTCGCATACAATAATTATAATTATACTGTTGCGAGAACTGGACTCTAATTATGCGTTATGCGTAATCAAACAAACTAAACACGAGTATGAATCATGCAGGAAGTTTTATAAGAAAAATTTAAAACTCTGAGCGAAAATTCTCCCTTTACTGCTTGAAAATTCTTACTTTTCTACATGAAAACTCTTACTTTACCGCAGGAAAACTCTTACTCTACCGCATGAAAACTCTAACTCTACCGCATGAAAACTCTTACTCTGCCGCATGAAAACTCTTACTCTGCCGCACTGGTCAAGTGTCTCTAATGAAAAGAGTACGCATTTCATGAAAGTGTATAACAACAGTGCGTCAGAAAACATTTCACTCATGAGATGCTTGTCGAAAAGTGCTTTCTACGTTCCATTTCTTGGATCATGTAGTCAATGTTCTGGACAATTTCCTGTTGCCTGCAATATTCAGGAGCATCTAACATGTACAACTTAGAGCACGAAAACTGACTGAAAGTTTATAATATCTTTTAAATATCTATGACTAATAGAAAAGCCACTTGAACAGAAATATGGTAAAGTTAAAGTTCATAACATAAATGCCTGAAATATTTGCGGTAATTTTGGTCAGCTTAAAAGATTGGGAATTTTTCTGAGCTGCTTTCATAAAACGTTCAAAACATATCTAACTCGTAACTTCCAAATCAACTTCCGAATTTTCTTTTTCACTCCAAATTTTGGAAACACTGTTCAATTCTAAAGAATTTATTTCATTGATCTCCATTTTCAGAGCTGACTTTATGGATGAAATATTAAATCTAACCGGCTTACGAGCTCGCTCATATTGTGCACATACAAGCATTTTTAATATAATTCATCAATAGATCATCTCTAGGAACAAATATATTGTTAATGATTAGAATTCTTTTTTCACCAACCTTCTCCTAATTATAAGAGATGAAGAAATAGCGTCGAGAGAGTAGAACATGGGAATGCACTGATCTTGAGCATGAAATGATAAACAATATTTCGAAGATACCAACTAATTTTGTACTTCAATTTAGCACTTGCCTCTAAAGCGTGTACGACTTTTCTGAGTGCCAGTCCAGCTCAGTCTCTTGAGCTGGAAATAATTCTAACATGAAAGCAGTTGCCAGTCCCTCACTCTCACCGCCCCATCAATAAGTATATAAAGTAATTAATACAAATACTTATGTCGATAAAATTATACACAGTTATTGATGCTCTTACAAAAGAGTTAGATTATAAGCAGCAATTTTTATTCTTAGCTCTAACATACTACCCAGGCTATTTTTCTTAGATGAGAAATTGTGATTTCTGTCCATCCCAAATATTATACCGTAATTAATGAAGTCGTACGATAATTTGAGGTAAACGTACACTGAGGTTAGTTAGACTGTACAGCGTAAATTAAATAGATTGGGCATCTCATATAAATCTCTCAAAATTAAGCATAGCGACGATGAGTAACCAGTTTTCCACAGATCAGATATTAAACAAATAGGGGCATTCACACCTGCTCTGTCGTCCAACTAGTCATGAAAGTAGCACATTATGCCTGATGCATGAGGCGTACGAGGTAGTTGTATGGTACGTGCCATATATAGCTCGTGTGATTGAGTGAGTATGGAGTACACGCGCCATGTACGTGTAGCAATACGAAAATAGGATCATCTGTCATTTCAGAAAGAAGCGAGTTCGATATACATATATCAGGCACGCCGCAGAGTTGATCTTCCTCATTTGTTGCTCACGAAATATGGGCCGCGCTCACGAAAGGCGTGAGTTTGGTTTCATTGAATGAACTTTAGCCCATGAAAGCCATGAATATTTTGTACGAGAGAAGGAATTCGTGCATAATTCTACATACCATGAAACGGTAATAATTTTCGTAAAGGCTCATTGTTCAAGAATCATTTCGTAAATAAGACAATGCCCAGCAAATAATTCAAGGTCATGTGCGTTTTTTAATGATAAAGGCAAGACAAATTTCTTCACTGAAAGTTTTGCATTAATTGTTTCAATAGGATATATTCAGGTAAGCTCTTCGGACAGATTAGTCACCTGCTACTAACATGGCCTTAGGACCTCCACGAGCACTAATAATGGCCGCAATTCTGCGCAGCATTGAACCTATGTACAAGTGTCCTAATGTAGACCTGATCAATTTTAAATCACTCTTGCATGAACTGATCTCGTAGTGCAGTAACAGAGCGTGGACGATTTCTTCAACTTCTAACTTGTCGTTCTAATCGGCTCCAAAAATTTACTAATGGGTTCATGTCTGGAGACTTGCTGGCCAATCCAATGCCTGGCATATCCTGAATGGCTGTCATGCCCATTAATGGCAGTTCTAGCCTCTTGTCATGCTCGAAATAAGCTCAAAAAACAATACACTGTAGCTTGAAAACCAATAGGCAACTAATTTTTTATCCAGGGAGCATGACAACTGCGGGAGCCTGGCATTTCTTATTCAAACCATCGATCAGGCAGACTTTCGCTGTACAAAGACTCCAGAGAAACCTAATATACGTCTTACTGCTTATGCCAAGGACTTGAGAACTTTTAATACAGTGCGTAGCGTAACATAGGTGTGGGAGCCAAAGAAAAAGTCAACATATATACGCACGCGTGAGCCCTCTCGGAAAAAAATTTCTTGCACCTCGCAATTCTCTTCGTCTGTCGGAAAAATACCCATGTACATTACCCTGTATGAGAAATACGAAAGATGATTTTCAATTTAGTGCATAATCGTTTCTGAAATTCAAGTCATTCTCAAACAGTGTTTGATGAATTGTGTCTAGTTTACTTCAATCAGCTGTGATCGTGACCAGTTCTCTAGGTGTTCAGAAGTAAATATCTATGCTGATCTAATCTCATGTAAATGTAAAAACTACACAATTCATACTCCTCGATCCACATACAGCGATAGATCGGTTCCAGCAAGAAATGCTCGACAGTCAATCCCAGCTCAGAGCGGTATCAACTTTAGAGTGAGCAACAAATTGCACAAAATCTATTTATTATTAAAATCAAATAGCATGTGTTGTAAGGCAAAAGTTTGAAGATATATCGAGCCCTTGTTTGCTGGATTTAATGTGTTTGCTGGATTTAATGTTTTATGTGAGGGACAACTGTATCTCGCCACATTTCTGGTGCTATTAACTGGCATTGAGGATCCAGCTGAAAATGGATCAGCATGTGTTCAGCAATGAAGTCGGAATGTTTCTTTTACATGAAGTAGGTATGTATCTTTTGCACTTAGTGGCAGTGACATTGTAGCACAAGATGTTCAAACACTCTACTTTCATTTTCTGATCGAGTATCTTCTTACAAATATGAACATAGAAGAAGATACATCTGTCCTTGATTTTTCCTCTGTTTACTCCATTTTCTATGCTCCATTTCTCGTACCTTGTTTCTCATGTTTTACTGATTGCAAAAATTCATAAAGTTTTAAACGAAAATTATGAATCATTAATTTATTTCTTAATGACTAATCTAGCTTAATTTGGCTTCGACACGCGTTCAGAGGTTAGCGTTCGTCAATTCAACAGAAGTTAGTGTGTCAAAGTTTGGTAAATAAGTTCCCCGGACAGAAAATTAGTCACCGCATTCTAACATGGTGTAGGACCTCTACGCTCACGAATAATGGCGGCAATTCTGCGTGGTATTAAGTCTACATACAAGTAATCTGATGTACACCTGGTCAATATTAAATCACTCTTGCATCAAATGATCTCGTATAATGCGGCCACAGTATCATATATGGACGATCTTCTGACATCTAACTGTCGTTCCAAGTGGTCCCACAAATTTTCTATTGGGTTCATGTCTGGAAACCTAGCTGGCCAATCTAAATGCCTGACATATGTGAATAACCGTCGTGCCAATTAATGACAATTATGGCCCGATGCACTCGGCAGCTGTCATCCTAAAAGGCAGGTAAGATAACACGCCTTTCTTCATACAGATACTGCGCAAGTGTTAAAACTTGGTTATCTAGCAGATCAATTTAGCCATGCGGTTCAGTTTGACGGACACTACAGCTGAAGGACCCACTGCTGCGCAGGTGAAACAGTCCCAGAACACGGCAGACTCTCCTCCTCATGGTATCGCCCCTTACACACAGGCTCCGTTGAAGGCTTCATGAGGTCTCCGATGAGCAGGACGGCAGGTATCATCGGTAGAGAGACAGAATCGTGAATCATCTGGCCACGTGATGCAGTTCAATTTGAGTGTGTTTTGGCCGGGTTTCACCGAGTGGTCTTGTAGGCAGGAATTAGCATCGGTTTTTTTACAAGCCACTCTACTCCAAGTGTTCATATTTCATCGAGTTCCCTTCGAAGAGCTCGTTCAGAAGCAGCAGGTCCATCATTGAGTTTTTGCAGTAGTTCCATCCTCGATGTAAAACGATTCCAATCAACAATTCGGGACCTATGGTGGCGGTCCCTATTGGTTAAAATTTTCTTCCGACCACAAATTTGCCTCGAATTGTAACGGATTGCTTACATTGTCGTAGACCCGCATATTAGTGCGGCATGAAAGACCAGCAAATTCCGCTACTTCCTTCAGTGGGTGTCCCATTGCACGACCAAATACGAAACCCTATTTTTGCAATTCCGAGACGTCTCCCCTATCGTCCCATCATGGTGGAGCAACTACGAATTAAGTAAATATCTTGCCAGCTCTGAATGAAGACTGATTCCAGTTCAGTACTTGCATATAACCTGAACTTCGGTCACAGATTCTAAAACCGATTGATGGACGTAGTAACTAACTGGAGCTCGAAAAGAATTGATGACTAATTTTTTACTCGGAGAACTTATCTAATGAAAAATTTCTGTTGAAGTTAACTCGAGGAGTGCTAGAATTCTACGCAACGCAAGTACCTCACGCTTCTTCGACAATGATTTGCCTTGAATGACCCTATGTCCATGTTGTTGGAGTCATTTTACGTGGCAATTACCCTAAAATTAATTTAAAATATGCTGAAATTTTCTCCTGTACCGATACCCCCTTCTGGCAGTCAACTTTAAAAGCAATGTCGGTCAGCCGACATTCTGCACCTTTGCTCTCTATAGAACACCTACATAGTTTCCGTGCAGCAAAGATTCCTCGAGACGCCACTTACTGCTGACGTGTCTGAAGCACTCGGACGAGCACGCGTGCTATCGCTGCATCCAGAAGCGTACGCAACTGACCAGTCCTCGCATGCGAGACGGTGGAAGTTGAGATCACGTGATGTTAGCACATACTGATTTCAACAATGTTGCGGTCAACTTACCTGCACAAAAGTGTGGACCTGCCAATGCCATGAAGCATCGGAGTATCCATTTGTATCGTTCAGTGATGTGTTTCATTCGCTTATTAAAAAGTCATAAAGTATATTTTCTAAGCGAGCGAGTCTATACGTTTTTTGTAATTATTGTCTACTCGTCGAGTCCTCAAACGATCCGCGTATCTAAACCGCGGAGAATCACTATGTAACATTACTGAGTACCATAAACATACAGTGTTGCGTCTAAAGCATTCACAGTTACTTCCTAACACTTACCAGTTGCAGACGTTATGTGTTGTGTACTCACCTACATTTTAAATAAGCACCTGCCAAACTCATTCGAGAGTTCATTATCAAAGCGGAGAACGCGGCACCTGCTCCTCCAAACCCTCCCTCCAATTACCACCGGCGGCCACCGCAGATTTATGGTCGTCAGCCGTCGCCAAGCTCGGCTCCTCATTTGCTTGACGTATTGCAAAGCTTTAAGAAGGGCTATTTTTGGAGGGCCTCTTCGGCTTTATATTTATTTGCTTACTGCCCTGTTGAACTGTTGCAAGGTTCTCTTCTATGAGCGGCCGCACTGTGGGCAAGGCCTTGTTTGGAGGAAGAAAGCGAGCTCAGCGGTTAATTCATTTTTCCTCTGATCTTGGTCGGTCATGCTCGGATATCGGACGTGTGATGCGCAGAAGACGCGAATAAGATCATCAAGATCCCAGATGTAAAATTTGCGCGTTAATTCACACGCGCACACACATATTTGGTGCACAAATTTAATTACATTCCTCTACGGTGACGGTTTGGTTTCGGAAGAACGTGAGTACGATTGTATAATGAGCACAAAAGTACAATTCCTTCAGTAAATTTAGCATTTTTTACAGGTACATACGTTGTCAATTGAGCAATTTAGAATGACATTGTCTTTGGTAACAATTCTTCCATTTTTGGCAATTTGCTCGCTTGTTTAATTCGTCCGAACGTTTCAACAAAATCGTGTAGAATTTCACATACAGGTAAAATCGATCATTTATACATGGCACACCAATATTTGAAGTGTCCTGCGGAAGACGTTAGCAATTTCATCTTTTTTGTTCGGTTATTGTTTTATTTGATGGAACTTCATAATGTCATTCTACACTCTAAATCTAATATTTTGCTCATGCAACATTACCTTGAGAAATGGACTCCGATGTTTTAAAATTTTGATTCGCCTGCAGAGCTAATTCCAAACAAAAGTATGATATTGAAGCGTACGCTCAGCAAAGTTATAATTTGACTATTCTTGCAAATCATCATAGGAGTAAAACAAACTAAAGCAAATAAGTCCTGCAGCTCGTACCGCTGCGACAAGCCTGAGACATTTTCAGCAAATGAGGGACAGGCTCGTAAAATTTCGATGCAAGCGCTGAGTGGGCGTAAAAAATGCTTGCAACGACGGGACGCATTCTGGCAGCCGCAGCAGACGACGGCTTTCTGGCAAACGAGGTTACACGAGGACGTTGGGGCACTCCAGTCTGTTTGTTGTCGGGCTGCGAACGTCAAAGGAGCAAGGGACGAGGCGCTCCGTACTGGGTGCTTCAAGCGCCAGCATTGCGTCCGTCAAAGATGCGCGGGGCCGCGATGCTCCACACAGACTCGAGGCTTTCAAGTTATTAGTGGGCCCATTTGCATGGCCCTCCGTTCTCTGTGCTTCATTAGGCCGCCGCTCTGCTCTTCTTTGTGGCGGCTTTGCGGACGGCAGCGGCGCCCTGCAACTCCGCTTTATTTTACTGAGGGAAGAACCAAGGAGGGTGGTGCGCGCTGCAGCGGTCTGTCGGGGGCCGTCCGCTCTGGTACGTAGGTCTGGACTGGCGGCGGATGGAGTATTTACTCTGGGAAATTCCGTCGAGGACACCGTACAAATACCCTCGAATGTTTCCACGCTGGTTCTTAGCAAAAAATGCTCAGCCTACAGGAACCTATGGTAGATACATAATGAGAAAAACAAACTCAAGTTATAAATTTAGTAGACAAATATTTAGTGACAAGAAGCGAACTTCAGGCAGATATTTCGTAACAAACGCCAACTTGTCTTAAATATTTCGTAATAAAAACAAACTTAACGTAGATATTTTGTAACAGGAACACAACACACTCAAAAAATGGAACACGAGTGTGTCTCGGTCCTCTTGCCCTCAAGTAAGGCGCCCTGAGGCCGGCACAGGCACAGTAACTGCAGGCACAGCCCACACTCTGCGAGCGAGTCGGAGCGACGCTCACGGCCAGCGCACGGGTGTGCCGCCTCCGCTGTGGGCTTGGGCAGCTCGCTTTGAACTTTTTGACTACGATGTTATCATTTTGCTGTCAAAGCGTTTTTCATTTTTTGTTTGTTTCCTGAGCCGAAAATAAAAGTAAAATTCCATAATATGTTCTAGCTTTTTCTAAATCATGATGGTAGCCGATCTTTGGAAAGACTGTTCAGAGAGAGTGAATCCAAGTCCTCCGCCTCGGTCTCCTCAGCACCTCGCGGCACAATCTACGGACCAGAACAGTGCTAGCCTCAACATTTTACCGCAGGCGTTACTGGACTCGCTATATTTTGTTCAGTCTTCGAATTCCCAGCACCTCAGGTTTCCTGCTAACAAACTATCACACGAACCCTAAATAAAAATACTGCTAAATTTTTTATAGCGTACTATAAAATAATAAGGAAATTATTAAAAATTTTCGGGCGTTTAGAAGAAGGTGCTGCTAGTGAACAATAATACACGAGAACAGTAAGCAGTATTCTAAATTAAATAATGCTCGAGGAAATTTTAACGTGATGTCAATTTTCAATTTCTACTTTCCACGTCATGACTCATGACCCCCATTTCCTCCCTCCGCCACCAAAATCCCAAGCCCAACACCCACCCACCAGCCCGCAGCCACGTGGAGAGGGCGGTCAATTAAGTAATAGAGCCGTAACAATTGTGATGGGGGTGTCACCTGAAATTCTTATCGAGCGCGTCGAGGGTGAGGGTCAAGTCTCGAGGGCCGTGTCGTGTTACCCTCGTGTGGTCCTCAGCGCAGAGTTATGAACTCAGCAGTGAGGCGAGGGAGGGGCTGTGCGCTGACAGATGCGGCTCGATTGGGGGGATCTTATCGTACGCTTATTGGGGATGTAGCAGCTCACGGTTAAATGAACGCTTTTTTTAAAGTGACTTGTTCTAGTTTCGTTCATTTCCTAAGAATTTTGAACGTGTAGTATTCAACGGTTGTGAAAACCTCTAAGTTAAAAAGTGAAGGTGCACTGTATGCCCGCTTATGTATGCTCACCTGTCGTGGATGCTGAAAAAAGACACCTGTTACATATACCTATTCAAAAAGCGTTGGTGATGCACGACACACACATCTCATGTTCACAAACCTATCACCAAAATTCATACGTCCTGAACGTAAATGTTTAATTTTATGTTGAGAGAATCCCAGGGTATATTTAACGACAATTTCAGCGAAGCCCTTTAAAATCATCATTTATTATTGCACATCAAAGGCAAATCACCGCAAACTGAACAGCAGAGCTAGACTGGACCTGGATGTTGGGATCGCAGATACAAGCAATGGCGGCACAGTGGTTGCAGTTCATTCTCTTGCGTTGACTCCCTTAATACTTAGACATAAGTGATGAAGTAAAAACATCAACAAAAATATGAGTGATTTATTCCACGAAACAATGGTCTGTCCCGCCAGCTTCCCGTGCTTCCCTTCGTCTCTCAATTTCCTCTTCAAAATGTTCTTTTTTGATCTACTCGTGTATTCCAGACTTTTCTTCTCGCCATTACGTTCTTTCAATTATAATAACGTTTTACCTTTCTTTAAATAGTTCTATTTGGCTTAAAGTGTACTAGTGCTTTTTAAGATCCTTGTATTCTCATCACAATATATGTAGAAGTTAACTAATCAACCTGTTTTCTTGAGTCTACTTTTTAGTCCATTTCTACTCTTCGAACGCTGAAAGTATTCCTACTTTCAAACTCTGTACTTATTTCTTCCTTGCGTCAGAATTCATGCGACATAAAACCAGCCGGAGCGACAAACCAACCAATCCCGTGACAAAATGGGTACAATGTGTAAAGACAATGAGTGTATGGGTGCAATGGGTAAAGAAAGAATGAAGAGAGTACAGAAAGAATGAAAATAAGTGCCTCTGTTTCTAAAAATCAGGAAAGTTTTTAATCTAGAGTCAAAATGGTAATCGGTACAATACAACCTAAGATATTGAATATTTTTTGGTTTGGTTATTCAAGGTCTATCAGAGAAGGTGGTGCTTCTCAGGCTTCGTTGTATTTATACAGCCGAGCACTCTACTTCCTCCACCCTTTCGTTGAAATCGTTGTTTTCTTCAACCCTGTGTTTCTTAATCAAAGCCACAAATTTCGGCCAATTACGAGAAACAGCGCTGCTTGTTGAGAGAGCTCTGTACAATTCCTCTAGGTTAGGGTTGGTTTTTCGCTCCCGCCGATCTTAAAATTAATGTGTTTCTGTAGTACAAAATCCCTCGTGCACATAATTGCAAGGGAGCCTGTCTAACTCCTTCTCCCCACCTCCCCACTGGTACCCACTGGGAGCCTCCCCAATGGCCCTTTATACCATGGCCCCACTGGGGTGCCGCCGCTTTGTGTGCACGGTGTGCCTTCGCCTCACTTATTCTGCCCACTGGTACCTACCTCACTCCTTCTGCCCACTGGTACCTACCTCACTCCTTCTGCCCACTGG
>VOMN01103802.1:0-19468 GCA_014899125.1 Orchestia grillus
AATTAAAATGATTTTAAGATCTCTGTTCTCCATTACCTTCATTTTAATTTAAGGTTATCATGCTATCAAAACATACAACTCTCTTGCAAATAATAATCGTTCAAATGTCATTTATAGGCCATCCAATGTGAGTAGTTAGTCAATTTTTTAGGTTGTTTTTAAGCATGTGATTCCTTCCTATCTAGATCATTGAGTTAAGATACAGGCTGACGGCGCATGTTATCCGTGTACCACAGGGAGAATCTAGCTCACGAGTCTTAATTTTAGCTAAGCAATGAAGAATGAGCGACAGACGTGGGCACGTGCCTGTCCTGCAGCATGTCTCTGAAGCGTAACCATTTCCTAGAAGTTGTGTAGCCCTTTTTTGCTCCACCAAAATGTGTTTGATGAAGTTCTGTAGGCATAATTGTTTCTGCATTACCTTGCTTTGTTTTATTTCTTTTTTCCACCATTGAGGACCATCGCACATTTCATTGTTCAATACCGTTCAAATGCTCCCCGACACCCTACAACACCTCGGATCAAATACTGTTGTTAAGCACAAAGTAATAACCACATCCGTTTTTCACTTTGGTTGGGCAGTTCTATAATGTGTAGGTTTTCCAAGTATTTATATCATTGTCTAAAGCTTGTGTTATACGATTGCAAGTGTCGTAAGCATTGAAACTGTTGGACTTAGTTTTGTACAGATTGCTCTTGTCTTCCTTGCATGATCTTTAGCGAACCTTCCAATGTACTCGTATAAAAGTATCTACACTTAAAATGAACCCGCTTAAGTTTTTGTACATTGACTTATCGGTTCATTTAATTTTCAATTTCTGCAAGTATTTTTACGACATTTACTGTGATTTTAAGCGTCCTTCTTCCTGTCGCATCTTGCACTTTAGGGTTTGAACTGAGATTATGTGCACACTGCTAAAAAATGGACGGTGAATACTCGTGTATCTTAGGGACTTCGTGTGATTGACGTTTGTGCACGAAAATTTTATCCATGGTACCTTCGATATATCTGCTAAATCCTGCAGAATTTCAAGCACTTCCCTTTTCAGAGACGTTTTGCACCACTTGTAGGAAATTAAAGCTGAGGTGAAAAATTGTAAGTCTTCTAAGATTGAAGCAGATGTAAAACCAAACCTGTCTCAATCTAAATAAAACGAAATGACTGTATCTAAAGGCACGTTGCCTGTGTTTCTGGAGTCTCTCTGTGTAGTATTCGTTGATATACCATAGAATCGTTTATATTGAAGTGAATTTTAACGTATATCGCATTTTTATTTTGAAATCATTGTTACACTACCAGTGAACCGTCGAATTTAGCTAAAATTAGACTGTACAATACGTTGAAATTCTTCTGGAATCGTATTGCTTCGTCTCGTGTTTGAAAACTGGGTCTTGCGTAACCTAGATTTCATATTTTCATTCCTTCATATAGCTCAGGGTGTACATACATGTCATTGGCATATAAAAACTGTTAGTTTTGAGTAAAAATTTCGTACTACGGAAGACTATTTTCTAGATCGACATTTAGTGTAAATTTTCATGTACATAGTTTGCTGAGGGTTGGTTTGCTAATGGTGTGATTTTGAATGGTGATTAATTTAGTTATCTCTTTACCTTTGCTGACTCGCTGTTTTAAATGTGAACAAATTCCCGTGTAGTACACAGTAATCTTCTATTCTAAGGTTGATTGACAACTTTTCCATGAGAAAAGTATATTTTCCTCTGATCTTTCTGGGGATGCTTCGATGTAGGGGTTGGGTTTATCTTGCAGCATATCCTCCGAGGCTTATTCGATACTTAGAAGCTGATTTTTTTTGCTTGCTCCATCGGAGTGGGTAGGATAACTGTGTTTGTTATCGATCGAACTTTCAAGTTGAGTTTCTCATCGGCACCCGTAATTAAAGAATCGGCAGTGCTTTGCGCAGAAGTTTATTTTGGCTTGAAATGCTATGACTTTTCTATTTCTTTTTCTATGTCGTCTTTTGTTAGGAAATAGGCGTTCCCTGTAACTGCCTTTGCACACGAATATCTTCGTTTGTTTTTAATTTTTTTTTACTTTACCATTTCGTATTTAAAATTATTTAATTTGACTTCGCTGTTCCTCGGCTGAAACTTGAAGATTTTAAGCTCGGATAATACTACGCTGAATCTTAACTGAAATTTAGTTATCATGGCCTTAATTGCCCGGAAACAAGTGAAACCACCAATATTATGTGTTTAATATCGACTGTAATTCCAACAGTATTTGTAAATCTAATAATTCCGAGATAGTTTTCCACAACGGGACCATGAACAGGATTAACCTTCTGACTTTCTTTGTAACCGAAGCTTTCTGATCTCTTCTGTCCGTTGGTAGTTTTGTCTCGCCAGCATCTTTTCAGGCACTTGTTCATAGCTATTCGCAAGACTCGGTGGCATTTGATGCGAGAAAATCGTGCTATCAGAATTGTTTAGCCTGATTATATTTTAACGAACTGCGTAAAACATTGTGATTGGTTTTGAGTTCGATTTCTGCGTCGAGGTGACATGAACTGGGTTCAGCATTTATTTCAGATAGAGTATATATATTATGCTAATGGAGAACCCTAATTCGAGAAATAGCTCGTTTTACAGTTTTCAGGTCGACCAACTCGAAATACCTTTTAGATACCATTTTTTGTAATTGGTTGACATTTGCCATTATAATGTCACAATATTATTATAAGACTTCAAATTATGAACTAGAATTGTGTCACGCATTTTGTCTGTTTCTCATTTCTTAGCGTTTATAAACGGATGTAGACTTAAACTTTATTCGAAATGTTTCTCAAGTCGCGCTGATGTACAATTTGCTATCATTTCATTTTTCTTGTAGCTCATTTTCTTCAACACTACGTTCGTAATGCATTCGAATCAGCACTAAATTTTTTGGATCTATTTAGGTATAAAATTTCCATTTATACCCTCTTGCTAAGAAATGCGTGAACTGCTAATTTAAAAACTGAATAGCAGGAAACGGCAACGATAATTTTTAACGTTCTGTGTCTTGCAACTTCTCCACGTCGTTATTTGTTTATGCATACTTACATGGAAACGCCCAGGTGGTTCGCTGAAGCAAATTGCCTTTTCATTACTTCAGTGATTTGCGGATTGGTAAAGTTCTTCCTTGTATACAAGTAGATGGAAGACCATCTACTATTGCGTACGGCCAAGCGATATCTTCAGTTGGCTGCAGCAGATTTTATGGCACTGGCGGTAACAATTTCTTGAATTATGAAAAACTTTACATTGTTCTCTTTAGCCGACGGTTAGACTGACGAGTGTGTCCCGCAACCATTGCTTCCTCTTCTTTTCATTTGTTCTACGAAGTAGGGATTCAGGTTAAGCACTGCTTTTTGACTTTTGTCCTGGCCACCGAGTACACCAATTATCAAGAATGTTTGTCAAAATGAACATTTTTCCTGCCCCCTTATTGTGTTGTGAGAATAGTCAGTGATGTACGAACATACAGAAAAAATTTATTACTAAAGTCGGGTTCAAAGTGGGCTCAGGTAAATGGAGAAAAAAGTACAGAAAGATAGAGTTGCCTCTGCTGATATTGTTAGGGTAAGTAGCAGGTGCCAATCTGAACGAAGATGGTAAGAGGCTACCATAAACGTGACGTAGCTTCCCTGTGCCTCGTCGTCTTTATCTGGGATACCTTGAAGAAGGCAGGCACTAGTTGCTGAGAACTTATCGCACCCCATTGCGTATTATAGTAAACCTTACTCGTAAGGAAGGTTTGAAGTAAAAAGAAATTAATGAATAGCTCTACGGTATTCAGGAATAACGACGCAGTCACAGATTTAATGTTCCTGCGCCACAAGAAAATAAACTCCGAAAACTGTTTTAACTTAATCACTGAACATGCGAGTTCAAATGTTGATATGGCAAAACAAACGGTAGTATATATTAATTAGTGACACTACTGACAACAGCTCAATTTGTGATTGCATGTATGGATTCGTGATTTTTTTTCTGTAAATACGCCTGCGCGTAACGTCAGCAAAGGTTCTAGACCTATTATTTTTGTATAAATGTTAAAATGTAGATAACATTAAGGTACTTATCTAAAATTACGTCGGATGTCAGAAGTTCATTGTACGTAGCTTAGTTGTGCCATGCAATGCCTATTAATAATAATAATAATAATAATACCCACTAATTAGATGCAGCCATTTTTTAACTTCGCCCGTTCTGCTACTTCTTGAAGATAACTGCAACCACGCTTCTTACTCATATTTTCTAGCAGCATCAGACATTCTCGAATCCTGTAATACAAGGGAAAAATAAGGGAACACTGGTAAGTTTTAGGAAGTATTTACATAATGATGCCGACACAACAGTTAACATAACGTATCCACGTTTATTCTCTTGTCAGCGATTCGATTAGTACGTCTATTTCATTATTAGTCCTCTCAATACCACTACGCTCGTGAGGCGGACATATATATATATATAGTCGGATCAACAAGTCAGTTCAAGTCCAATGAAGGGGCATCGCTATCCGCCACGAGAATCGTTGCATCAACCTATACTGCTCAATGAATGCAAGTTGCTTACTTGGTTTTAGTGTTTCGTTCTATGTCATATTTTGACCAATAACTAGCAAGCATAGCAGTTAGCACTCCTACGTTACAACAGAAAAAAGCGATACTTTCCAGCCAAATTGGAAGGAACACGCCAACGCCTTGAAATTCAAGCAAGTACGCAGGAACCAACCAAGCTCCCTGCGCTAACACCCACAATACGAAGAGCACGGTGCTTTTTCGCCAAGACAAGTTCAAGTTGTGGGCCAGAAGAGGCACGAATACCAGATACCACACGAAATACTGAGAAGTGACTACTTTGTTGAATGTGACAAAAGCGAAGGTTTGAGCAAACATTGCCACTATGAAATGGTCGCGCTTTGCGTACGCGCAGCCATACATTGCCACCAGCGCCACTTGAGGAACAAACGTGACTAGACCAAGCCCAGGAATGGGTTGATCTATCGTCAAGTACAGCAAATAGAAATAGATCGAGAAATTATGACGTGTGTCCACTCGTGTTAAATGGTAAAGAAAAGATTCTTGAATGTAGGTATAGCCATAGAAGAAATACGCTAAGTAAGTTAATGCAAGAAATGATATTATTGTAGTAAAGGTCAACTCAAGCCTCTTACGAGTAGGAGTTAACCACTGCCATGAGAAACGAGATTCTCGCTCTTCCAGAGAAAGATACAGCGGCAAACTGTAGATGAGTGGATATAATTTAAAGTGAATCGCTGCACCAAGAACTAGGCCGGTGGAAATTACTCTATTTTTCAGATGGCAGTATATTATTGACAAGACGAGAAAAGCCATAACAGATTCCGAAGATCCACGTGTCGAAATAGCTATCAGTATTGGGTTATAAAGCCACAAGAGGCAGTTACGCAGAGCAGTCTTATCTCCCTGACCGAGTCGTACAATGCAGTAGATGAGGTAGCTAGCCACACAATCCAGCGTACAAAAGAGCACCTTACCCCATGCAGGGTGACAGTTTACGTTAGGCAACATGAGCCACGCCAGCAAAGGCGTGTAGCGGTAGGTATGGCGCGCGAAGGGCGACTTACCCTCGCTGACGTACCGGGCAGCGTCGGAGACAACATGGTAGTCCACATCTGTGTAGGGCACCAGGTGGTGCTGGTCGTGGTGCACGCCGTAAGTCAGGAGCACGATGCGAACCGTCCACGCCAACACTAAATGCGTCCACACGTTCCAAGTTGTTGATTGTTTGAGTTGCCCCATTTCTTGTGGTCCGTGTATGCGGTATGTCCAAATGCCAGGAAACCGTCACACGAAAATGCCAATCACGAATAAACTTCATGTGCAACTTAAGTTGCAAGGTTCTGAAGAATTAAGCTAAGGCAGGGAAGCAATAAAAGTATAGAAAGAAGACAATTGGAAAATGACTTATAAACGTATAATGAAAAAAAAAGAGAAAATAAATCATAAGCGCGCAACTTTCTCGCAAAACAATTATTCCGTTTAATATTTCGTACCAAGTTTTTTTGCAGATTTCAATATGCATTCTTTAAAAATCGCGAATTCTTCAGCACAGTCACCTTTAAGAACATTTTGCTTAAGTGCGACACACTTTGCATAATTAGATGCAGGCACATGACAGTCCTTCAACAATACCGGGAACTTGCTCATTCTTTCTCGAGCCTTTCGTACCGAATCCATTATTCCGAGGAACTCAAATCTTATTTTTTCTCCGAAATTTTTTCCACTTCCTGAATGTTTTCCTGCTCAGTTTTCTGCAAGGAAGGAACCGTTGCGATTCTTGACACAGCAACCTTGAAGTCCGCTAGCGAGGCAGGAAGAAAAGCTTCTCTCGCTTGGCACATCAAATGGTAGGCCGGAAAAACGAATATATCAAAAATGAAACCGTTATAAAACAAGAACATACTCGTAAAAACCGAAACTATGGTGAAGCGGCGCGGATTTTTTTTGAACAGACGTACGATCCAAGGCACTTTCTTGGAGAATGTGGGCACAGGCTCCGTTCTGTTCAGATACTGGAAGAAAATAACGCGTCAGCAGTTACAATTTCATAGCAGAAAAAGTTTAATTTCATTCGATATCATTTGAAGAGGTTATATCTAACTACATTCACCCAGACCTATAATAATACATTCCACTAACATTTCTGATAAAATTCACGCTGTGCATAGAATTTAGAAAAAATTGTTTTACAAATTGGTTTCACAAATATCATGTCAGCACATCGAGAAACCGATCCTTCAAAAATCGAACAGATTTAGATGCGCGTTCATTTTAGTCGCTGTTTTTTTTTGCTACGTTGAAGCGCTCCTACGACATACAAACTGTCAGTCGCAAAGAGCAGCAGTGACTATAAAAAGTTTCAAATTTGTAAAATTATTTACGAACTCTGGCACTTGGAATGGACTATGCTACTGATTAGGCTATTTACAAGTGCGATAAAGGTATTGTAAAATCGTTCTGAGTCAAGGCATAAACGAAGTGGTCGGCGTTGGATCATTAGAATACCCTTCATGGGCTTCATTTGGCACTTACGACACGACACTCCGACCAGTGATAATACATAGCTTAGTAGAAAAAAAAACGATTTTCAATTTCCTGTGAATCAACTCAAGAATTTTTGGCATAAAAGCTCGCACGTTATGGTAACATCGTCTTTGTTTACGTTGTGCTATTCTCATTTTTTTTTCGAATAACCGGACATTCTAGCTTTTTATTTTTGCAACAATGGAGCGTCGAATGCTTTAACCGATGATGACAAAAAGTTATGATCAAGGAATCTCCTTAAGGTACCCCGCCGATACCATTGCCCTTGACATAAGTCGTCATGTCGACTCTGAAAAAAAATCCAGAAAGCCCCGTTATCCAAGAAAAAACGGTCAGATACCGGTACTTCCAAGACGGTCACTGACAGGGAATCGATGAATATTAGTAGTCAGCCCTCTTCTGGTCGCCATCTTCCCACAATTTGAACCCAATTGAAAGCTTCTCGGCTAGCGTCAAACGAGACGTCCATGTCGATGGACGGCAATTTTCGTCGAAAACGGCCTCATGGAAAGCCATCAATACAGGAGCATCGACAGTCCTACGTGTTATTGTCAAGAAATTCACTGGTTCTGAATACGACTTCGATGTAACAAAACTCCATGGCGTTCACGAAGGTTCAATATGAAGTTGTGATTCTTCAACTATTTGTATCATATACTCTCAATTGCTCCTAATTCGTACAGTTCTTATTAACACCAAAAAGACAAAACTTTTTTTGTTTTCATTAAATAGATATTACCCACGATCAACTATTAAATGACTTCAATAAGGATATTTCTCTTTGTATGCTAAGTTCTTTTGCTTTAAGGCATAATTTATGCCCGTGTTATTACCATAACGTGCTAGATTAAAAAAAAAAGTCTGAAATTGATCCAAAGGAAATTGTGAGATCGTTATTTTCATTAGCAAGCTTCCATCGCTGGTCGGTGCGTAGACACGACAATGTTCTTTTGCAGATAGAAACAAAGCAAATCATACAACTCATTATTAATTTCACAGCTTGAATTAATTAACCAACTGTTAATTAAATCATTATTTCACAGCATGAACAAGAAAAAAGTTAAGGCAAACAATATGACTATCAGTGCAAAGAATACCGCTTCAATTTTTCATACAATGGCCGATTTTCAATATCATGCCACAACTTTGATAGTTCGTATCTTAGAACACTTCATATTCATTGAAAGGAGGAATTCGATGCTCTAATGAATGACAATTATTTACCTACAAGCTGGTATGAGTGGGAGATGGAAGTGCACCTTCTTAATGGGGGTTCTCTCTCGCTTGTGGTTATGATGGCATCCACAGCATTGGATGTGCTCACACACTTTAAAGAATATCCAACTCACCAACTCTTCCTTATTTAACATGGCCGTAAGGCATAGAAACTTACACCGCAATGTCTTCAAGTAGACGCGGACTAGAGCAGACGTAGAGCAGAGGCTAAAATTAAAGCTAGTGTATTAAAAGTTTGAATTACAGTTACAGAAACCTGGACCTTGAATTAGTTCATTATTTTTGGTCCTTCATTTGAACAAGAAAGTATTTTTTTAAATCTCACAGACCACTGAAACGTCAGATCTGGTAATCCATCGATAAAATTTAGTATGACGCAACGCTGGTATGCACATAATCATTCCCAGCAGTAATTCACTAACACAAACGAAAAAGGCAAGTCGATGAAACTTCATAGAAGAAATTGTAACTTCTCGTCAGACTGAAGACTTGCCAGTGGCCTCGCACGAGAACCTAATATAAGTAAGCGAAGTGAGATAAATAGAATGACTTCAATCGACTAGCCAAGTGTTAGTCTCCTGGGGGTGCCAAACGCGGGCAGTTTGAAAACGACAGACATTATGAGGAGCTAAGCAACATTAGCGAGCCAAATCATCCCAGGAGATTGAGGTTAAGGTTCAAGTCTTGCAGAAGCGGCTTTGTATGTGAACAACGGATTTCGGCAGATGAAGTGATATTAAAAAAACCGCTTCAATACGGCAGATGTTCCAGGTGGCAGAGTGCCTCGCCAATTCTTACAATTTTTAAACTGTCTATAAAGAGTGGTCTCTGAAGCTTTTGGGGACTTACAAAGAGTAATGTACTGTACGAACCGCTCAAACGTAATAGAAAATAAATAAATGAATATCTACGAGCAGCTATATCGACTCCAAATAGAATGATCTACTACATAGGTACAGTTGGGTAGCGTTGAATCAATTATAGACTCACAGAGGCGGCATCAAAGCGTGGCTGTGTCCTGGTTTTGAGAGTAGGTTTGTTGTAGAGCCAGTCATGCCGAGCAGCGTGACTTCTGTACAGAGGAGGCACCTTGGAAGTCTTGCTCTCTTCACCGGACATCCCAAGAGGTCACACAGTCCACGCCTGTCACAAGAATATCATTTTTAATGCAGGTGAAGATACAGAAAAACTTAAAATTTGAAACTCACTCTTTTCAAGATTTCTAGATTGCAGGGAAAAATGAGAGAATTGTTGATGGATACAATAAATTAAAACACTAAATAGATTACATCTTGCGCATTGATTATACACAGTATCACTACAATAATAATAATAAACGCATTTTACAACAGCTTTAGCCACAGCTCATTCAGCTGTTGCTCTGGCATTTCTGCCAGAGGTAGGTAAAATTCGTTCATTTGGTTCACTTCAAGTATAGTTCGTTTTCATTTTCAAAGTACAGTTTGATTTCAGTTTAAAAAAACAGTTTAATTTCAGTTTTAAGTTCATTCACACTTAACATAATAAATTCTGTTAGCAGTTAACAGTTCAACGAATAGCTCAGGAACCTGACCTATCCCCTGAGGATTGCTAAGTCCCCAAGATGCGCTGAAGGACAATCCCATTCCTCACACCTCCCTGAGGAGAGTACCACTCGAGTCTAAGCTCTACCAATGTCAGGAAAGCAGCCTGAACGAAAGAAGAAGATGCTTAGTTCTTTCCTTGTAAAGTTCAGCTGCATTGGAATACTAACATAGGGTATCTTATACCCGTAATTTAATTTTCTACTTTCTTTTCATGGTCAAAGATGAAGTACCTCTCCTACACATAACCTTTGATTTAGTNGTTTAACCTGAATTGGCGTAGAGGTAGACCTTCCTGGATATTTTGTACAAGTAGTCCACAACTCAACTGAAATTCTAATCACTGCCTGTTTGGACACTAGCTGTAAAGATATCACTATCACCAGACATGGTCACAACATATTTTATTGAATTATCCCTGATAATTCACAAAACACGTTTGCGCCATGAAATGCTTTCAATTCAATCAATTGAATGTTGTTAGCATTTGTAATGTTCATTTAAACCATGATTGGAAAATAACTTTTTTCTTAAACCTGGCCTACTTGTCTTTGGGAGGGGAGAAAAGGTTTATTGTTCTTTTAACAGGGGAGGGGGCATAATTGTGTTTTTATATCTGAAATTTTAACAAATGTCCATCAACAGTGATAGTAATAATAAAATATGACATTTCAACTAATTTTTAAAAAATTAGAACTATTTAAATGAAATTTAAATGCTATCTGCTCACACTGAGAGCAGTAAATGTATTAGCTAGTCTTATTCTTATTATATATCTGTGATACCTTTATTGCTTTTTTTTAATTTTTATACTGTTACAGTCTTGAAACTTGTGATAGTAACTACAAATATTTCATTGTTGTGGTTAGGTTTTTAAAACAGCAGCAATGCCTCAAAGTAGTGGTAGAAAAAAAGAAGCAGACTGAAGTCATATTACTAAAATAAAAATACAGGAAGTTGTGACTTTTGTGGTGATGGAATAAGTAATAAAATGGGAGTGAGAAACAAAAAAGAGTGCAAAATCGGCACCAGAATTTGGTAGCTTTATGGCAAAGCTGCACACATGCCCAGCTAATGCAGGCTCCATTGAACATATTTTTTGGACTTTTGGCCTTGATTGAAGCAATGTTCAGAACAGGCTTGGGGCAGAGAAGGCCAAAAAACTTGAGGATGTATCGATATCTGAGGCCAAAAACAAATGACTAGGAGAAGAGGCTAAGGCAATAGAAGGACTGCCAAAGATCAGTTTGGCCACAATTACTACTTTATGTTGCATATTCATTGATACACGTTAAATAGTGTTGTGATTTTCCAGTATACTGTGTTATTACAGAGTAAAATTACTGGTACTCAGTCTTTTGATTTGTATTTTTGTAAATTTAACTTTTTACAGACTCATCCACTTTAATTTCTCTACTTTTGATGTGAACATTTATGAAATTGTGTGCTGTTTTGTTGTAATAGTAACTTGAGAGCGTTTCTATAATTTGTGTTCAATATTAGCTACTTGAAAGTGAATTTAATAAAGAGATATGAAATGAAAACTTTGTAATGCATTGCCTTGTCAAATTAACAGCATTTCTTGATTGGTTTACCTGCATTGTTATGCTCGAATAATCCACAACAAATTTAAAGCTCACAAAAATAAAACAATTGGTGGGATCTTTTATTTTTTAGGTATATGTTTTTAATACCAACCCTCATTTGAACACTATACAGAGTGTTAGGAGAAAAGAGGTACAAAATTTTATACCTTCTAGAAAGGGACCAACTAAACTTTCTCTTTATGAGATTTGTTTATTCAACACCTGTGGAATTAGAAGATCTCATGGCAAGAATTGCAGTGATTTCTGGCTATATTTCTGAAATGCCAGGTCTTTTCAACAATACCTGACAGTCATAAAGTTGAAAATGACAAGTGCATCCATGAGGGTAGTGGAACTTTTGAACAATTTTTGTAAAGTAAATGTATGAATAAATTATTTCTGTGCAGTTTCATTTTCTATTTTCCCCTTTCAAACATTAAACATCTAAAATCATAATAAACAATTTTTTTTGCCAAGTCTCAGACAAAACTGTGTTTAGTTGCCACTTTCTGGTAGGTGTGAAATTTTGTACCCTTTTCAATAACACCCTGTATAATAGAAAACTGCCACACAATTATTCTTATACAGTGAACCTTCAATAATCCGGACTGCATTAATCTGGATTTTGAAAAAAATCTGGACAATTTCTGGGACCTGTCTCAAACTCCAGATACTCTTCAGATTGCACTGCAAAATTTAGATTCTGATATATGACCAATGAGGTTCAGAGAAAATTGTGTATGCCAAGCAAAATAAATTGGAATAAAACTTGTTTAGGATTAAAAGTGAGCACGTTATCTGTTTCATACGTACTGTATTAAATAAATCAAATTTATATTACTAGAATTATTCCATAAACATGCATATTCATAAAAACTGTGCTAAATTCAAGATTTTCAGTGAGGATGAATCCTCTTCCCATAACATCTGAATTTTTTTGAGGTTTACTGGCAAGTCAAAAAAACTGTCACAAGCATCCAACAGCTAGTTTTACTGTAAGTCAACAAACATATAAGAGTACTACAAACAAAACAATAGGAAATAATGGAATAACACATGGAAAATGAATTCAAGAAGGTCATGCCTCTTCAACAACATATGAAGCCCTCTGAGCTGAACATGCCGATGCGCCATTTTTGAAATGACAGAAAGTGCATCCAAAGTTTTTTGTTCTTCTCATAGTGATTCTGAAAAAACAATTTATTTTATGATAATCAATCCTACATTTTGAAAGATTTGGCCTTGCCTACCACAATACACCTGTATGGCAATGTAGGGTAGCATTATCTACAAAATAAAGGAACTGGCACATCAGTTTTCTCAGCTTGCAGGGCCTCATATCCTAACTGACAAGCAGGAGATGAACAGATAGAAATGAATTAGACCTTCATTACATTTTGTGCCGTCTATTCTACATTTTATTCCAGGTAATTAATTAGCAGAAAATTAAGTTCAAGCATACAGCATCAGTTGAAGCATGCTTGAAATCCTATCACTCTGAGCATCTTGTAAAACTATCAGTGAAAAATAAAAATATTAGACTTTGACATCGAAATTACCTTAAAAATTGCACTAAAGCATAGGAAAAGAAAAAGGCAACTGTGAAAGCCACGGAAGATAAGAAATTTTTAGTGTTCATTTCAAACTAGCAATTTTGCTGATATTTTGAAATCCCAAACAAATCAAAGCACACGTACTTGAATTGAACATTGCATTGAATGAATTGATAGACTTAAAACAACAACTTGTTCATGTTTCACTCAAATGATATAGGGTATCAGAGTTGATATCTTGTTACTTAAAAATTTGTACATATATATAAAATGAACAATATAAAGCTTTAAAATATAAACCATTGAACGAGAATAAGAAACTCATTATGAACTACATTGGATTTGCTCACAAGGACATATTTATCCAGTGGTCTTGATATGTGCAAAGTTCAGTTTGCTGTTAGTGGACATGAATGCTAAGTGATAGGAAGATGTACTCAGTAACCCTATCATGTAACTAAAAGTGAAGAGTGTAAAGAGTTTCTTGAACTTTTAAGTTTTAAACTACATATTCAATTTATATAATACTAAATTTCTGATCAATTTGCTTGCTCACAAGTAACTGTGCTTATCGTATCAGTAAAAACATAGGCAGAAACTCAAAACTCATCCCTCAGTAATAAAACAAGGATTTTCCTATCATATCATAGACTAAATATGAATAATCTTCTTTGGCTTTGGATATTTGTTAAACAAGAAAGAATCATTTAGGCTGAAATGGGATTTTAAAATAGTGACCCAATGGATTGTGGGTGGTCTAGGGGGATATAAATTCAGAGCATGCCTCAAAACCACCAATTCCATCACATATTGACAATGACTAAAATTTGATCCCACCACAGGATCCTAAGGAAACTACTATACACTACATGATACTTGATTGTATGTAGGTATCACCCTACACATTTGGCAAATTTTATCACTGAAGTAAATTCCTTGAATGTCTCACCCTAAAGAAATCTTACAATGCAGCACACAGCTCATGACAAGTATCAGCATTCAAGTGTAAGATTTAACTATACCAGAAAAGAGTTCAAGACTGACTGAACTAGCTTCACCTGGATGATGACTCTCCAGGATTACATGTCAGAGACTGAATGTAGTTTCTGTGATGAGATCTTTGCTCATCTTTTGCCAGTGAACAATGCCATTAAAAGTTACTTTCCAGGTCTCAACAACCACTGTCCTGAAGTATGGCTTTGCAGACCCTTTTCACTGAAGGAAAGTACAATCACTGTTACTAATGCTGCTGCAAAAATAAAATTTACCAAATCCTTAAGGATTCTCAGCTGAGAGTCAAATTTACGGAACAAGAGCTCCCACAATTTTAGGCAGAAGTGCAGAACAACTGCCCTATTCTTTCAGTGCCTCCATTGACTATGCCGATCCAGACCTTAGTAACCTATCAGTGCAAGGTTTGACTCTCAGCAATGGTGGAAATGAAAAAGGCACTGAATAGGCTTGTGATCTATACTGATATGAGATGTTGCCTGTCAAGCACTACTCCTCACTTTCAAAGACTTATGACCGTAAAACCATTTTTACACTCTACCACTGAGTGAATGACAAGTAGGTTTGGTATGTTGTTTAATAGTTCTGTGGAATTTGTGATGTTCTGGCATTAGTAGAGGCTGTGGGATATTTTTCAAGATTTTTATTCTGTGGCATTCTCAATAAAGCTGGAATTTTCAATGTCCAGGCATTTGAAAAGGCTATGTAGAATCTCCTAAGATTTTTATTCTGCAACATTTTCATTGTCATCATTTCATTTTATCTTACCTTTTCATAAGGTTCACCATTTCAAAATTTATTACAGGGGACATTGTAATACGCTGAAGAGTCCAACAGGGTTATAAGATCACAAAAGTTTTAAGCCACTGGTCTGTAGTATGTCTTAATAATAAAAATTAAGTCTTAGTATGTCTTAATAATAAATACCTAAGAATATTATGGAAACTTACACTGAAATTAACTCTAGGAACTGCTTTGCGGTTTCTGCTGTTCTCCACCACAGGCATCAGAACGATCGGCAAATTGAAGACAGCATTCAGTAAGTTTATCAAAATATGGTTGACATACTGCAACGTTGTATCTTGTACCTGAAATGACACACAATGTTAGTACTCATCACAATACATATTATGATAATGAATCAATGATGAAACACTACACCAAATAACAGGTATATTTATATGAAAGACACTTTAATTGGTAAGCAATATAATGAGGACCCATTTTAGAAAAAGATCTGGAAAGAAAGTGAACTAGTAATAAGTTATATGTTGAGTGACTGCACTCTGGGAAAATTCTTTCTACTTCTGATAAATAGAAAGTTTAAATTCTAAAACATTAAACTGGACCATCAAATACACCATTTTTAATCTATTTTAAGTAACTTGTAACACAAATGTGTTCAACTAATTTACAATTAAAAATAAATATTTTTAGCAATCAATGTACAAACATTTTATAAAGAGTCTTTATGCTCATCTTGAAATTAAATGAGAAAAGTTTTCTTGCTTTCAACAATAAAGAAAAAACCTCACTTGCAGAATGCCAAATACAACACAAACATGTTTTACTCTCATGCCCTAAATGCAGAGGTGGGCAGCGCTACTTTGAAATGTAGCGGCCGCTACATTGCAAAGTAGCGCTGCCCAGCTCTGCCTAAATGTGTAAAATGTTCAAACAGTTTCATTGTTATAACATAGATAAGAGAAAAATTGTCTTTCTTACTCTTTTTTTACAGATGCTATGCAGTGTATATAGTATCAATTAACAATAAAATAGGCAAAATGCAGGTTAATATTTACTTTACCACAGTCAGTTACATATAGCATCCTATTCATTGCACAGCCTTCATTTTAATGTAATAGGATAGGATTTTTTTCATGAGTGATAAAAACCTATTTTTAAGAAGTTTATGATGAGATAAAATAATAAAAATAAGTTTATATTGTTCTCTTGCTCCTGTGCATCTTCCTGGTTATGTTAAGGTCAAGATAGGGTTACATTACATTAGGAAAGGTCAGATTGGATCAGGTAAAGTTTTTACTTTAGTGCTTTAGTGATGTTAATTTTTTTACCTTTTTTTTTTCATCAGCACATTTGTGAATAGAGATTTCAAATATGAAGTTTGTTTTTGTCAGTTGGCTCTAGTTTTCCAGTTATAGGTAAATTTAATAATATATAAAGGTTACAATTTAGGTTGTTAGGTTTGGTTAGGTTAGAGGGGCCACATTTTCATACCACTCACAAGGTAGTACTCTTGGTGCATTGAGGCTGTAATTTGTATACCACATGCCTTTGCCAGGAGCCATATGCATCCACAGTTGGCCACATGTGACCAGTTAGGTTAGATTAGGCAATCTACTTCTTGTCACCATCCTTGTCTGAAAAACTTACAAGTTTTCTAACAATGTCATCTGGTGGATACAACTTGGCTGCTTCAATAATTTAGTTGTAACTGAAAAACTATGATGATCAACAAAAACAGATTTCATACTTGAAATCTGCATCAAAGAATGAGTCAGGTAAAAAAAGGTTGAAAAAATTAACATCATGAAAGTAAATATGTAACAAAGTTTGTTTTTTCCTTAACAAGGCAACAGGACAAAAATGCACAAAAATATGGCCTAAATTTTTACATGAAGTAGTTTAAATTTCAATATATTAGTACAGGAATGATTTTGATATCATTCAACATAGCTTCAGCTATGCATTGAAACTTTTTGAAAATAAGTTTTTGCCCCTCAGAAAAGAAATTCCTATCCAATGTCACACAATGAAAGCTGTACAATAAACAGGACACTACCAAGCAGTTAGCCACAGCAAAGTAAGCATTTAACAGAATGCATAAACAGCAATGCAGGACAACCAAATCTCAAACCTACAGCAGAAATGGCTTCCAAAATTATCAATTTTGACTTTGACACCGATTATATTAAGGACAGAAAATATCTCCATATATAGTGATGATGCTCTTTGCTTCATTTTATTTTTCAAGGATTAGAAACATTCAAAGATATTTATATTCAATACAGTAATTTAATACATTGTCTTAAAATGCTTTCAGCAGTGACTAATGTAGGACAATTGTTCTCAGCTAGGGATTATGACTATTTTTTAAACAGGAAATTGATTACCAACTGTCATTAATTACAACTACTTTTTAGTTAATAACAAGATTAACACCAATGAATCCATGTACTTTACACCTTATAATTTTGAAAATTGAGCTATAACAAAGAGTTCACCTAATACTCACGTTCTAAACAACGTTGAATAGCACACGCTTTCGGCTTACAAGGATCCTTATTGGTGCCTTTTATTTTCTCATAATCCATAAGGTGGCTACATTAACAAATTTAATACTTTATAAACATGAGAGTGATGCTTGTCACTAGCATTTGCATATCAATAACAACAAGCCGGCTAATTAAATTCCTAGGCCCCCTACTAACACATTGACTGACACGATCTAGGTCACAGTACGCAAAGTATATTTTAGACGTCTTGGATGGGTTGACGCTTGGTAGAAAAAAAGATCGAAAAGTACAGGATGACTTCATCGTATAGCATAATTGTTCTACAATTGAATAAAACTTGCATAATAAAAGCTTACAGAAAGACTATTAATCTATTTATTGATATACTATCCTTGCTGAGATAGCCTTTTGTTTAGGCTCCATGGCGTATTGGATAGCGTGATGAATTCGCAGCCGAGAGGACCAGGGTTCTTCTCCTGGATACATAATACAATTGGGTTGACAATTTACTATACCCAGTCGCTTAAGACATACCGAAACTAACATCTAGAATTATTAAAAATCAACGAGTGCAGAAAATATTACAATAATTTAGGCCTAAAACAGTAGCATATTATTAATGCAACATATGTTATGCTTACTTTATCTAAAGTAACTTATTACAGCTCTTGAACAATAATTTATTGATCTCGATAAAAGGCTTTTATGTGATTGCTCAAATATTTAAATGTGAAATGAATTCACACGAGTACAAGTCATAAATTATTATGGGTTATTGGTAGAGCCCTCACCTCAGGTATCTGGGGGCGCAGGTCATGCCTGCCCCAAATTGGGCCTTTATGCGCCGCCGCTACGCGGTTCCGGGTCTGAGACCACAGCGAATATGGGAGTCATTACCCCAGACCTGTATCAATGCTAAGCTCTATTTTTACCTAAGATGCAATCCAAGAAATTCAAATTACAAGGTAAATTGGGGAAAAAACTCAAAAGTCCGTTCAAACTAGTTAAATGAAATTTTGTCCCTGATTCAAGAATGTGCTACCGTCTACCATGTGAACTGTCGTCAAATGTGACTTGAGTTACGCTCGTTTCATCTTCAGAGTACGTGGGTTCTATTTTTCGAACACTTCACGTGAGGGATACCGAACATTTTAGTCTGAGTCGGCGCTGAGATTGAATTCTTAACCCTCTTCTTGGAATATAAACTCTACGATTAGATTATTTGGTTGAGCTATTTCTAGAGATAGATGGAAAATTTTGAACATACTTTCAGTAAAATTTGACATTCATATTCTAGTATCAGTTGGAATCCCTGAGTAGTAGGAGTAGTAGTAGTAGTAGGAATAGTAAGGATAGTAGCGCTTTAGCAGCTCAGACTATTTCACACCGAAAGAGTCTTGACTATTTAGTATGGAATTTGGAGAACGGGTGTCTATGCACAAAGTATTGGATCCCCTGCACATAAAAACAAGTTAAGAAGGAAGAGGAAGAAAAGATAAAGAATCATCAACAAAGAAGGTATGAAAATGGAAAGAAGCAAAGTGGGCGTAAAATATATAAGTCCCGAAGGTAAATCTAAAGCTAAGGTAACCTAATAGTATCCCACGGAAGACACCAGTTCCCATAACATAGGATAGAGTATAGACTAACCTGACTCTATTGCTTATATATTGCTCTATTGCCCCCCCCTCGAAGGGCAGAAATCCCGAAAAGTGACCAACAACGCATACCCTGTGAAATAACTTGATAGGTAAAATATAAGTCCATTTCTTTAGTTTCATTTACCGTTGCAAAAAATATTCTAACACCTCCTTATTCTGCTACTTCCTGACATTTTAATTCAGAATTATCCTAAGCTTGGTGCGTTTCAAAAAACTACTTTTGAGATTTTTCCACATAGTTACTGTAGAATTTATTTCACTTGATATTTTATTCGGATTTCAGGAGTTGTTCGTCCATCAGAAATAGCCAAAAGACAAACTGCGTGTCTAGGATACGAGGCATGGTATTTCCACAGTAGGGTGTTCACAAGGGGCCATACATAACACTGGTCAACAATTTTTAAAAAAGTTGTGTGCTTCGTAAATGAGATTAGTTAATTCATATGAATTTTCATGCACTGAATCCAAATATCACATTGAGAAATGC
>VOMN01103807.1:0-18457 GCA_014899125.1 Orchestia grillus
CTCAACAGCTCGCGGATATGCGAAGGCACACCATGCACACAAATGGCGGCACCCCAGTGTGGCCGGGGCTTGAAGGCCCAAATATCTCAAAGTATGAAGTGTTTTAAGGCACCATGTCTATCCCACGACAGTGGACGGATCCCTGCCACGGGCTCAACAACTCGCCTGTGACATGGAGGAGGACGACGCAGACGGGGCGTGAACAGCTGCGTTGTTCTGCTCATCATCGTCGACTTCTTCCCCTTCATTGTCATCTTCGTCCTCATCATCGTCTCCATCATTGGCCTTGTTGTCTTCCGAGTCGCTGCCACTGCTGCTGCTGCTCGAGCTGCTGCTACTGCTACTGCTGCTGCTGCTACTACTGCTGCTGCCACCGCCTGAAACATGAGGAAATTACACTCAAAAGGTCAAGTTCATTTCCACTGCGCTCGAACGTGTAGGGACAACACTCGGCGCCGCCCTGTTCCACTTCTGCTACTCAATCATTTGAGATCAAAATTATTTTTCGTATGAAACAAATTTTTTTGTAAAAAACGCTCATGGAACAGAATAGCTTTTTGGTGATCTATTTTTATCCGTAAATTGAACAGGACTTCAGGAATTATAGACTAAAAGGCTATTTTTGTGCGTAAATTGAACGGGACTTTGCAAATTGAAGAATAAACGGCCATTTTTGAATCGTCGCTCAAGAACGCCTGTCAGCCACACAAAGTTAGGCTACAAACCAACGAGACACAAATAGCGCTTCAGATGATTGCCTTCATTCAATTAGCGTAGAATTGTCACCTTGAAAACACTAACAAACTTCACATGAAGGTATGCGTGTCTTTCTAAAAATTACGTCCAAAACATGCGGTAAAGAGTTTGATCAAGACAAAACTTTCATATCAAGTTAGAATTTCCTTTTGAATGGCGAAAAATCGAAATGCGCATTATATATATTACTATTGCTAGGAGTTCATTCATGGGCGTCAAACACTAGAGTCGAATGTCAGTTGTAAAACAAACGTGCATCATTAAGCAATCAGCAATTCAAAACACACACATACGAGTATCCGTCCAATCCAACTGGATTGACTACATGATGAAATTCTGTGCAGCTTCTGTCGCGGGACGCACGTAAGGACTTAAGGCATACCAGATTACATATTACCTATTTTCACGGCCCCACATAACATTGATAACAGATTCATCAACTAAATTTTGCGATCAATATGACAGTTTTCGTGACATCTCATGAACAACAAAAAAGTCCCTAGATTTCTTGGAAGAGGTTCAGGCACCCCGGCTCGGGCGACACCGGTGCGGACCTGTGGGACTCTGCAGGTTACATTTTCCTTTCCTAGAGGACGCAACATCAGCGGCCGATGCAGAGATATCCACCATGGTGTAATTTTAAGAATTGAAGAGAATTTTTCCGTGGAGTTCACTTTTCCTAAGCCAAAGGACTCGCATTTCTGTGCCTTCATGAACATGGGGGAGGTTTGTTGGCTGGTCATTGGACGCTTTCAGGCCTGCAGTGAACTGTTGGTAGTAATCCCCGTACATTTATGGGCTTTATTCCTTGGACAATTCTCTATGAACGAAGAATAATTGAGTCTCAAATGACACCCTGGTGTGCACTCACTGCCTGACTGAGAGTTGCCCGACGAAGACGAATCTGAAGACGACGACGAGTTGCTGTTTTCGCCGTCGTTGCTCGCGTCTACCGAAGGCGGAGCTGGTAGTACGGGTGGGAGTGAGGGGCTAGCCGAAGCAGGAGGCTTCAATGCGACAGCAGCAGGCTTTGCAGGGGCGGCAGGAGCCACAGACGCAGGCTCGCCGGTTTCCTGTACGGGCTCCTTCGAAGTGGCGGCACCAAACTTTTTCACCACAGACTCTATGCTGGCGGCCACGCTGCTCATGCTCTCTGTAACAAACAACAAACGGAGTCGTACACACGCTACCGTGTTTAACATGCTCGTTCCATGTACGGGATTAACCTATTCCAAGCAGTGGAACTAATCATTGATCCTTCAACAGGGTCCATTTAGCTGCGCGTCCATATTTTCTCGCTGTGTTGTTTTTGTCTGCCACGCTTAAGCGGCACTCACGATACGCAAACTCTCCCCGTTAGTCACCAACGGCGGTGGATTTCCAGATTTTGTTAAGTACTCTGACGCTTGGGATGGATTAATAATACATACATGTTGTGAGACGGTAGGACTTGGAATTCATCGTTTTCCTTGAATTACGAAGTCCGGCAGAGTGCTAGGGAATGTTAAATAAAAAGGCAAGAATTACAAAGAGATGGTGAAATTGAAAGGAAGGCCGTTTTGGTTTACCAACAACGGCAAGCAATCACAATTATGCGCTCATTGCTTCCATAGGATAAATAGAAACGGAGAAAGATTCTACGGTGATATAGTAATAGTGATGGGCTTTCAGCGTGGAAGACAGGGTTCGACTCCCGACTGGGACAACCTGATTTTCGCGGAACCACGGAGTGCTTTCCTTGGAAAAGGAAGCTTAAACTTCACATTCCTTGCATCACTTACGCGCCAATAGTTATAAGGCATTGAAAACCCAAGAATGTACTACACGCAAATGTGTTGGAATTAAACTTCTCTCAAATTGTATCTCGGGATACTCAGGGATCAGGACATGACGCAGCCCTCAGCAGGAACGCATTAAATACAATTACATTCACAAAGTTAAGGCCGTAAAATGGCGAGCACTGGCCCACTAAGATTTCACAGAATGGAAGATCATCGAAATCAAATGCAGAGATAGCCTACCACACGACCACGTAGAAGAAAACGTACACACAAATTTTCACAGAAAACCGATGCGTGATAATTCATGCTCACCTAGTGAAGTAGTAGAGGCAGCTACCGAAGGAGTATGAGATGGGGCAACAGTTGTACTAGCAGTGCTAGTTGCAGTCGTAGTTGTTGCAGTAGCACTAGCAGTCGTGGTTGTAGCAGCAGCACTAGCAGACGCAACAACAGGTTCTGCAGCAGCAGGCTGGGGTAAGCTCTTGCTGCTGTTGTGCTTATGAGCGTTCATCTTGGAAATGAGCTTCCTCCGCTTACGCAGCAGCTCTCCTTCGTCCAGCCTACCGTTGCACGTCTGCACGATCAGAGCAGTGTGTGTGTGTGAGGGTTACGAACGTTTTCACGATTAGAACACCAGGTCAGAGTTACCAGGTCGTCCTTCGCCACCACCATGGGTCTCCATCCACAGGTTATCAAGAACGACACATAGTCAACCTCGGAATAATTTCCATACTTGCTATAATGTTTATAATACTCTTAAATATTTATGATCTGCACTTCACTGAATATTAATGCTTTGAATTTGACTCGATATCTATACACAGAAGCTGCATCAAACTTCGCTTCGAACAAGTTACTGGGCAGCAACGAGTTATTTACGCTTCGAGGTGCACTGAACAATTTAGCTCTTAATTTCGAGGCCCGTTTTGGAAACCCGGACACACTTTCTGATACGTTTAGCTAAAAACAACAGTATTTCATTAATTAGGCAACGACCTCAAAATCGTTGCCTAATAAAGTGTTCATGTAACCCTATTTCAGTCCTCCGAGCGATAGCTCCACTCTCGACGCTCCAAGTCTCAATTAGATTATTATAAATTAGATTATTTAGTTTAAAACTCCCTATCTGCGTTAAATATGATCTAACGAGAGTGAAGAAAAGGGGCCATTTAGTATTGAATGCAGAAATGTGAAAAATATGCACTTGGTGCGTTCTACAACGATACTCGGCATGTAGAAATGGCGAGTTAAAAAGAAAAGGAAAAGATAAAAAATTATAAGCAAAGAACCCACGAAAAAAGAAAGAAGTAGAGGAGGCACGCAAGACAAATCTCAAAGTCGTTGCTAGAGCTGAGGTAACCTAACAGTGTTGTCCTCCTGGGGTCTCCAGTTCACATACCGTAGTACAGACAAACCTAACCTAACACTAAATGGCGTAAGACCAATCTCGTGCCCTCTGAAGAGTCATGATCTCAATTTGCCCAATAAAATAATTCATAAATTAATTAAGATGGAGACAGAGAAGGGACGGGAGATGAGGATGAACACATGCACTCACCGAGCCATTGGTGGCGTGATTCTTGCTGGCAGGGCGGCCTTCCTCCTCATCGTCGGAGACGATGCGCTTCTGAAATAACGCGCAACAGACCTCATCACGCAAAGTACGACGTTCACAACACAACTAGCTTGTATTCATTTCTTCGCGTATCAAGTAAATCCTCCACACTACGCCCAGCAACATCGCGGAAATGTAACGCGTAATGAAATTTAAATGAGTACCGCAAATCATCACCCCACTACACCCGGAATAATTACAGAGAAATTCAACTCTAAACCTGCCGTCGTCTTTTATAAACCACGTTTGAAACGAAGCGATGTGCAGTCCTGTTGTAACGAGCAATAAGACTGCATTTCGAGGTCGCTTCCCAGTCTAACTTTTTCGCAGACATACCTATACTATCTTTTAATTGTTCAATTCTCAAGAACTTTTACCAATGATATTATACAATTTTTTATCTCTCAAGAACTTTTCGCAATGATATTATAAGGTAATCGGTGGGACGCTAGTCTGAGTTATGAAATACTTCTAGCAAACCTTCTTGGTGGGAGGCGGTGACAGGAACGTGGTCTCCTCCTCGGACTCTGGGAGCTCCCTGTACCCCAGCTGGCCGGAGTTGATGTAGAAGCCGCCGTGCTTGGCTTCAACGTTGCAGGGCAGGACCTCATCGTACTGTTGGCAGGGCCGACGTCATACATCGTTAGGGTACACAAGGGAGTCTCGGGTACCATGACACTCTTTGGTGCTAAGGTGCGCACCCTTATGAGAAATATCATCACGGTACACTGGTGAGGCTCGTGTGGTAGTTGTAGTAAGTGGCACACTGAGCCAGCTGGCGATTCTGAGTAGTCTACATATATCGTACCGATAGTGTCACAATTTAATACCTAGTATTTTTAAACGAAGTTTCTTTCATGAAGAATCTTTTGTGTACCACGTGATATGCGATTGTGTGCGTCGTGATTCGTGACACAATAACAGAACACTAATTAATTGTGCACCATGACACACAAGTGTGTCCAAAAGCACAAGAGCGTTGCAACAAGTGGGTCGAGGGTTATATGGATTTTGATTGAAGAAGATGCAAATGGTTCAGCGATTGTTCAGTTATAACAGTGTAAGAAATGAAACTGAAAGGATATTTTCTTATGCTACGCGAAATACGATTCCATGATAAAAAAAACTGCACAACATTTCTCTTCCGTACATGATGCAGACGCTCCCAGTGCTCCATTTCACATTTTATTGCTATCAGAGGCACAGAAAATGACGCATTTCTGCAAAGGTAAAACTATTTATGCTTTTAAGAACTCAATAAACAAATCTCGCACAAAAGATTTTTCTGAATTGAAGATGTTGGCTTCGCATACTGAACAAAGCAACATGCTTTCACACCTACGCCACCATCGAGTCACACTGAGCTCACGTATGTTGCGAGCACACACCGAGTGTACAGTAAATGGGAACTTCAAAGATCCACTCACACCAAAACGCAAACTATTGCCACCAAAATTCATCAAAATTCAACAAGCGATGAGCACGGTACACACTACTTCATATCAAAGCTGAGGCCTCGAAAAAATCAATATATTTGTCTAATTTTTCTCTCTCTCCCATTGATCCCTTCAGCAGCATACGTCTTTCCCTAACGCGTCCTCCATTCGACACTTATACAGGAACGCACTAACTAAACACGAACATTTTTTACAGACCTGACCCGAAGATACGACATCGAGCATCGGTACAATACATACACATCACGAGAAGTTGAATATTAATTAATGCTTACAAACATATAAATATCAGTACATAAATTAATACATAATCAATTTATCAGCGCCCCAAATACGGCTCAATAAAACACAACATATTTCAGCGTTGAACCATGCCCTCACAAGGTGTTGATTACACTACTGCGTATTTGTACACAAAAAGCGTTTGCATGTTTGTATGCGTGGGTACGAAAATAAAAAAGATGGCACACCAGTGCAGCACGGGCTACCGCCCCTAAGCCTACTTCAAGAATTCAAGGGTGTATGCCTGTGTGTTTGTTAGTGCAATTGTGTATGTGTGCAAATAATTACGACACTCACCGCAGACGTATTATCAATGAAAGAATCGTTCTCGTCGTATCCTTCCCCGAGTGCATTAAAATCGCTCTCCTTCTTGCGCTTGTTTCTCCTCTTGCCGCCGGCATAGCCATTACCCTGTCGGGGACCCAAAGCTGCACTTTACTGGCACACCCAGTGTTGTCTGCATCACACTGCACCACCGCCACCTCTCAGCGCCACACTGCACCACCGCCACCTCTCAGCGCCACACTGCACCACCACCACCTGTTAGCACCACACTGCACCACCACCACCTGTCAACACCACACTGCACCACCACCACCTGTCAGCACCACACTGCACTAACCTCACACTGTCACCACCACCACACCTCCTAACGCCTCGCCCGCAGGACCCCCGTGTTGGGAACGCCACACCCACATGTCGCACACAGGGCACGACGCTCACGGTACACACACCCCCCAACGCGCTAAACATCCCCCCAACACGCTAAACCCGCACCCCACACGACACGCAAAACACACACAACACATACAGCACACACTACACATGAAACAACACAAACACACCACACCTACGTCGTGTACTTCATACACAACATGCTCTACACTCACACATGAAATACAACAAAGACACCCTACTATACACACACACACACGCACCACGCACATCCAACTCACGCCACGTACATATTTCCTCTCGAGGCTGCGTGCGAGGGCGTGCAGCGCGTCGTCGTCGTCGCTGAGGTCGGCGAGGGGGTCGTTGGGGTGCAGGGAGGGCCGGCCCAGCACGCGGCCGTCCACACCTCCCTCTGGCCGCTGCCGCGCCTGCTCAACACAACACTCGCTGCATCGCTCCTGCGCATCACCTGGGCACTGCTAAGCCAGGCGTGGGCTAGGTTTCCACACTGCACCTTACGGCCCAATTATGGGCTCCAGTGGAAGGGTGCCCCTTGGGATGAATTTAAAGCATGCTCCTTGGACTGAATTTAATGGGTACAAGTTATGCTTTTTTCTTTAGGGAGCGCTGGTTGCGCTACATTCAAGAATCACTGATTGAATTAAAGATTACACTTTATGAAGATATTAAACATAAAGATAATAGTTACTTGAATACAAACCAAGGCGTTTCGTTCAAAATAATCGTTACACATTACCTACATTTAAATGAACGGTTGCAGGCACACATATAGACCTACGTGTGCACTCATGACACGCATATCTTCAATTACTCCCTACAAATATGTTTCTCCTATAGCAAAGGCACCTCGTCGAGCCTAGATAACACAGAATATTTATCTCGATGCAAAAAAGGAGAAGGCGCGTTTTTTTTTCGAAACACTTTGCCGCCGGCGAAGGAAATCAGGTAATGATGGCGGCCTCATCACAGATGGCAGCTTTGTTGGGGCTGACGCTAGCAGCGGCGCCTCTCCTGAGTTAAGCTCAACCAACTCCTGCCAATGAACACCATTCCGAATCGGAAATGTTCACACATTTGATTTCAAAATTTCACATTTTACTAATTCCCCCAGAAATGTTACAAAAATCTGACTCATTTTACAAATTTCCAATAGAAAAGTCTCTGATCGAAGCTGCGCTCCTCAGAATGAACAGGATTTTTGGGCGATATTTAGGTCCCGACATTCAACACAAAAAATAACAAGATACTTTATTCGACATTTCACTTAAACCTATTGTGTCCCGTTCATCCTAGATGATAAGATTCTTAAAAAAACTCATAAATACTCTGTACGTTTCTTCCGTTAACCCTTGACCGTTTGTACGGCTTTCAAAAGGCGCCATCACGAGGATGCCTTTAGTTTTCGGGACCAGCTAAATGCAGCCAGCCATAGCGCCGACATAACGCGGTCGCCAAAGTGTCAATTCAATCCACATTTCTTAGCAGCATTGTATTTACTCGTCATTTTTACATAGAAAAAACTGAAAAGTTTTGATTATGAAACGTAAATTCACATTTCGAAGTAGCGTTAAATTAATTTAAATAAAATTCCTCATTTAAATTAATTTTATCTGTACCTTCATATCATCAGTGAGATACTGATATTTCCGGAATAAAATTCAAACGTACAACGTCTGTACGCAAGCGTCCATGCACAAACGTTCATACATGGATACTCTGAATGAGACACACAATTGTCGTTGACATTTCATCGGAATTCTTAATTAGATTCAACCTAAGCCCACCTCAAATCCCCCATTTGATCTCAATCTGTTCACGCATTCTAAGCAGAAAAACTAAGGTGTCCCCCTCCCTCCCCCTTCCCCCCTAAAAAACGTACCCACAGTTCGTAATTCAATAATTTCAAATAAAAGATCAGCGCATGTCCGCAAATTGGCAGCAAGTGCCACCTACCCACGGCTAATTTAATAGCTTCACTACCTACACTTGCCCATGAGATTTCTGAGTTTGCTTTTGTTTCGAAATTATTGAATTCTGAACAGAATACATATTTTCGCACTCCTCTGTATCCCTATATTGGTCCTTCAAAAGCCGGGTCGATTTAGATGCGCGTCTTTTATGTCTTCTGCAAGGTTTCAGCGGCACCTGCCATGTATCATCTCTGTGTGAGACAGCTACACACATGAGTCTATAAATAGAAAGAGTGCCATAGATCATACCACTTCAGTGACTATCTCACACCGAAAGAGACGACACCATTCAGTACGGAGAATCTATGCACAATGTGTGCATAGGATCTCCTCAGCATAAAAACAGCACTTTAAGAATTAGAAGAAGAAAAAACAAAAACGACATAACGAGAATCCATGATATGTGAAGCAAAGTGGATGCGAAAGACAGAAGTCCAGAAGCTTATCTATAGCTGAGGTAACCTAACAGTGACTCCTTAAGGAGGCTAGTCTCCATAGCACACGACAAACCTTACTAACCGAACACTATGGTCTATCTATCCTATGCATATATAAATATATGCACACACACATGTATATATATAAACACATACATCTACGTACATACATAAAGAGTTGTACCGCTTGGAATGGGTCGAGCAAAATAATTCAGAAAGCCAGTATTGTCTCCATTTGATGTAGAGTTTCTCCTGTGCCGTCCTTTCACTTCCCCCATGAACTATGCCACACAGCAGGCATTACCCCTTCAGCTCTAACGTTGGTCCATTCATGTTGATTGCACTGGTTCTCACTCGGGAGTCAACGAGTCCACAAATAACCATAATCTACAGATAATTTTCCCAACCTCAAGTTGTGAGCGCTGAAAAGCACCAACGTGCGACTGGCGATAGCGCACATGTAGTCCAATCGTTCATCTTGATTAATGATTCTCACACAACCAAGCTCTATGATCAAAATTCCTTGACGTAAAATTACATTGATAGCCCATCATCATTCGGCTCTAAAATCTTCCGCGAACTGTGAACATCGTAACTTATTCAGCTCATTATTTGCCTAACTTTCCGTGTCGTTCCTGATACGAGTTTTAATAATAATAAAAGCAAACACAGAGCACCATTTAATTTATACTTCTTCATTTTCTCACCGTTAGTGATTTTTTTTTATCCATGTAAAAATACTTTCTCATAAGAAGTAACGCATCAACGACAGTTTTTAATGGCACAATCTTTCCACACCGAAAAGTACTACCACTATTCAAAGAAACACGCCACATTTATTGCAGTGCTCACTGTGACATACGACCCCAATTTATCTCTCAAAATCCTAACATCCATCACTAAACTAAGTTCATTTACACATCAAAACGAAAAAAACATGGAGCAAAGTAGCAGCGCAACAGCTTTCAAGAGACGCCGGCAACAAACGTTCCTCTCGCAAGTACACCGCAGCATCGATCGCGCGAGCGTAGCTAGGCTACGATAAACGTTTGTTGCTCGGCACCGCAGTCGAAGGAGGGCCTATTAACGAGTTGAGTGAACACGCCTACGTCAGTAGCCTATCATTTGAAGACGTGAGTTCTTCAAAACCCGCCCACACTCATTGCCCAATGAGCGCGCCGCACCGACCAACCATCACGGCCGCCCAGGCTCCGCTTCGGCACGCCCTGTCAGTTGGCCACTAGCGCGCCAGTAGGAAGCATTGGCAAGCAGCGCACGTGGCGAGATGAAGGGGGGGGGAGAGGGGTGAAACATATAAACTTCACCCGACATAAAGTACTTAACAAATACCAAGCCCTCACCCCCTCCTACTTCCACACACTTAAATACAAAAAAAAAGATCAAAATCAAATGGACAATAATAGATAGGGATGAACTCTAAGCTGGTAACAAAAAAAGTAACAATTGGCTGCTGAGATTAAGGTTTTCATTAAATAATTTCAAGTATGTACTTTTCACCTTCATTACATCTTACAACTCAAGTAAAAACAATGCGTAGCTTTAATTACTCTACGCTCATTTATAACACTAAATACTTCCTAAAAAATTCAACCCAAAAAAAACACATTTTAAAATGTCGCACAAAAATTGCACTCAGCATACCCAATTACTAAGCTGACTGCAATGTCGGGCTCTCCTTGCTGATAGGCAGCACGTTTCAAAGACAGGGCAAATATTTCAAGTCGAACTGTTATTTTTGCGTAAAATTCAATCAATGCCGCATTGTACTGTTGTGCATTATATACATTCTCAGAAGCCCCCGAACATACAGAAAACGAACCAATTAAAGAAAAATATGAAAATTAACCGATTGTAAAAATGAGGCTTGAATTAAAAAATTCTTCGTAATGGCGGGAACACACAAAATTGCATACAGTCATACATGAAGTGGGCGACAGCCCAGGTCTAAGTTGGTTTCCCGCTTACATGCTAACACTCTCTCCTCCTCCCCCCTTCTCCCCCGCATCTTCCCCCTAAAAGTTACGTCTGTATATTCCTGAACATCTACCATCTTCAATGTTAAAAATTTACATGTTTTCTCGTGGTCAACTGCAATTAAATAATTTCGTGTAAGTTGTAGAACGGGAAATATATTTTCCTACTTTTGTAAGGTACATAAATATGAAAAATACCTAGTCAGAGTGAAAATGAAAGAATATCGTAGAAGCCTTCTGTTATGGCGGACATGCGAGAGAGGCTCAGTGACTTTCAGCAGCACACGAATTCTACGCCACGTTCTCAACAAGAGCATACAGCTCCAAGTTGGGAGCTATGATGCTAAAACACATTCACTGAGACCACTTACTCGGTAACTAGCGCACGGAAAAAGTTCTACCATACCCTAACATGTATAATTTTAATCAGTTTCTTGAATATGAACTCGACTTTCACCTTTAGTTAGTTATCATAAAATGGTCAGAATAAGATCGGTCATAAAGTTTAACACATTTTCATGGAAACGAATGGTAGAAAAGCATGTACACATAAAGGTCAATTTTAAAATCTAAAGCACATCAATATCTATTCTACAATGTCATGTTACTGCAATGAATTTTACAACACACACTTACCATATATTGTGTTAGAAGTTCTCCATAGTTGTACTCCGGGCAAGACTTGTCATTGGATTCAGGCAAATCTATAGTAATCCTTATAGCCTTTTTCAATTTATCTTTCTTTCGTATCTTTTTACTGGGTCCTAACGTAGTAAACTGAATTTTTTTAGATTCTTCCATAATGAAAACACTAATAAGATTACCATATGACAAGTTCAGCCAATAGTATTAAGAAACAATGACTCACATCCTCTCATCGGCACATCTCCATGTCTACTGACAGAGACTGACTGGTGTTGTCTGTCTGTGTGACTACTGCGAAGACTGCACGACAGTTTAACTTCAAAAATTTAAGCGACACAAGTCTAATTAGAGCACCAATATAGAATATATATATATATANTATATATAAATATCGTTTTTTACTGCATAACTTTTAGCAATGACAGGTTCTATGAGAATTAGTTTTAGATATTAACAGATGTTTTGCACTGATTTTTTCCTTGGGAAGTTTTCATGTACAACCTTATGTTATCGCATGACAAGTTTTTTACTTTTCCCAATAACCCTGTAATACCTTTTCATGCCAAATAAGAAATTTCATTAGAATTTATGAAAAATTTTGGATTAAAATATGCCAATGTAACAGTACTTTGAAGTGAAATGATACTGAATAGAATTAGATTCTTTACTTTTGATACTGATGTACATACGTAAACTCATTTTATTTGTGTGCTGTGCAATTCTAATAGAATAATATCTGAAAGGAAGTAAAGTAATAGGTACCGTGTAACAATCATAGCTTTAACATAAGTGCAAAATATCAGTTACCTAACTTGAGAAATTTTCCGAGTTCTTCCGACATCTATGAAATAAACGTTATCGTTCGGAGTCCATTGTCAATTTGGGAGAAATCTGAGCGTTCAAAAACGTGTTCGTGCAGATACGCATGTATTCAATATATTATGCATTTGTGACTAACAATTGAGATTTCAGTTATGATAAATTCAACCTTTTTGTCAAAACAAAGGCCTGGAATGTTTACTTTGGATAATACTTTAGATACTTTGGTGAACAGCTGGAGTAAATTTAGGAAAAACCTCTTATTCAAGAGATTTTTTATCCATAACTCCATATATTCAGCCAAATGCCAATATTAAAGCATAAAAATGGAAATTTGATGAAAATAATTCTCTTTTAATAATAATCAAGAAATTTGATAGAATTTACGGATCCGCGGAATACTTGGCAGCCGTATACCTACCTATTTCATTCTGTTAATATTTGGAAAAATTTCACTCAGACTGATTCGCTCTCATGTATGAATTGCTGAAATAACGAGCTCAACCTAATTCATTCACTTGAATTGCAAGTATTCTATACACTGAATAAATGGTGAGTATAAGAAGTGCTTGAGGGTAAATTACTGACGATTAAAAGTACAAGCTTTTTTATAAAATGAGAAATACATGTTATGTTGTTGCAGATTATCATCCTTGATATATGTGGTAGTGAGTAGGAGGAAATTGTATAGATAAATTTTTCGAAATTATTATATATTACGTTTTATTTTCTTTGGATCGTTTACATGCCATATGCTTTTAAAGTGCTCATTTTTATTATTCATCTTCTTCAATATTGTAGTTAGTCCTACTAAATTTGAGCAAACTTGTATTGTATGTCAAAACTTTAATTTTTATATAAGTATGATGAAATTAATTTTTATTTTAAGCTTAAAAACATAGCATGGAATGTATTTTATAAGGTTCATTTTAAATTTAAAAACATATCATAGAGTATATTTTAAATATCAATATAAGTCTAATGTAAAATTTCTTCCTAGATCATATAATAACTAGCTAACTTTCTTTTCTTTTCTCTACTCTTACACTATATGACATGAAAAATACCCATTGTAGGTTTAGAAAGATAGTAAAGTTATCCCTTGCACAGAGTGCTAGATCAATTCAGCAGTTCCAGCCAACAGTCGACACTTTTTTCCATGTAGGGTGATGTCAACCAAATCAGGTTTAAGTAACATAGAAGTTATCTATATTATAAGAAGCTAATAGAGTGTATCATGAAAATAAAATATAGCAACAAAAATTAGATAAGGGGCTCAATTCTGAATTTCTGTCAAAGTCCTCTGCTGTCAGACTCTCATGTTTCACATATGACATATAGACATTCAGGTTATTGTGAAATTGGAAGGCAGAACAAGACAAGATAGTATTTCTATGACAAATGTTTTGTGAGTTATGACCCCAATCACTACTACAACCAGGTTGTAATTTGAGCCTGAGGGTGAAGGAAGGGAGAATATGAAGTTTGTTTTTCACTTGAATGGGATCAGTATTAGATCAACACCTGTAAACAAAGTCACAATGTCAGTATTTTAAAATTGTAATTGAATGCTACCTATAAAAAGAAAAGAACAACATCATTTGAAAGGAAATTATTATTACTGTATTGTGAATGAGTATTTGAAAGATTTATGATAGGAATTTAGACTTATAAGAAAGAAATGAAAACAAATGGTTAGTGACCTAGGGTTTTATTATTGTTTGTTCATCCTACCCTAGCTAATTAGTGATGCAAAAAAAATAGCACAAAATAGGTATTAGTTTAGAATGCATTATTTTAGACAATTGAACATGTAGCAAATATTCAATTTTGAAATTACTATACCATTTCATTATAATTTATATATAATGATTTAGTTGATAGCAAATTATGTTAGTGTCACACAATAGATGGTGTTGCAAATGAGGCACATAAGTCAATCTTCTTAACCAGGACTATTTAAAAAAACTCTCATTGATGATAAATGTTGTAACAAAATTCTGAAACACACTTAGAGACCAACTTAGCACAATTTATTTAGGCACAAATGGTTAACACCATCATTAAATGTAGGTACTATGAACGAATTCCATTATTTGAGGATGGAATAAGTTTATATTCATTCAGTTCAATTAAACAACTAATGTTGCAAGGTTAGTCTACAGTAAACTTTGGTCAGGAGTGTGATAGGCCAAACTTTAAAAGCAATGTTAATGCCCAAAGTTGTGGAGTCCTGACTGCTATCCCGACAGAGTGAGCTGTCAGCCTAGAATATTGCAGTTGAAAATTGATGTTTTACTGCCTCATTATGAAGATACAAAGATATAAAGTTGTCAAAGTAATTCAGTTATTCAGTTGAGTTGTTCAAGAAACAATAGTAATTGGATAATAAAGTAATTATGATAACAAGGCAATAAAGTAATAATGGTAATAAGGCAACCAAGTAATCATAAATCTAAATAATAAAATAAGCATGGTAACTTGGTAATCATGTAATTAATTATTTAATTCAGTAATCAAGAAATTAACTTTGAGTGTGTGTTTGACTTTGCACACAATAATGACCAGCGTACAAAATTGACACTAACAGCAAACTGGAATGGTCAACAAATTTTCATGTGCCTCAGTCCAATCAGATGCTCAGATGGGAGGCAAGGATAATCTTGAAGACTTGAGGGAGGTAGGCCCTCATAATTAGATGAGACAAGCTAATCATGCTCTAATGGTCAAACCCTTCAAACCTAAAGCACAGCAGCTAGAGATGAGCAGGCACAGCTGTGGAAATGCCAGGAGAGCACTAGTGCAGGGTTGTTTTCCAGGGCAAAGTCTGATGGAATCTGAAGCTGTAGGATGGAGGTTAAGTCACTCAAAGGTAACCTCTTGACAACTGATGTCATTTTCATGTTTGCTCATTATAAAAATTTACTGCCTCATTCATCAACTCATGTCATCAATCATGACCAGTCAGGTGGCACAAACACGCATCCTTAAAATATAATGGTAACTTTGTAAAAACTGGTATTACTAGCTGAATTTCTCTACAGCAGTTCTGTTTTTTTATTACAATTTATACTATACTCTCATACCTCAGTGAGGATCATAATTAAGAACTTTTACTTCCTTTTGTTGCTGGATCTGCAAATATTTATTCAGCTATTTACAATCTGTGCAAGAAACCAAAAATAAGGTACAGAATTATTTAAGTGAGATGGTATGGCTATAATGGAAATGCAAATAACTAACATCATGTAACTGATGCAATGTTTCTACCATGTTTACCTATTTGCCAAGTTGTCAAAGGTAAGCTTATTGATCAAATTTCTTGCCTAAAAATCTGTAAACCTAGGCTAACCTGTTTCAGTTCTATTCTAATCACAACTCACTAGTTTACACATGGAAATAAAGATATCTAAAGGCTAACATTCAGGTTAACGCAAGGTACATTATGACAAACCAGCAATGGCTTACTAAGTATGCTGCATGTGAGAGAATTCTGGAATTCATTTTTCCATTTTGTGCAATTTGAAACTTAAATTATTTATATCTGATTTGCTGCCACAAGCCTAGTGTATTTTCTGTTTATGCTAAGATTTTCTAAAAATAAACCCTTAAGGCCTAGTAATTGCTTCAACACTTAATTGCAAGCTTTTCTGTCTCCAATGAAAATTAAGAGTACCTATATTAATTCCAACACAGTTTTCATACAGTACGTCATTGGGTTTTCAATGCCTTTTAATTTTTAACTATTGTTGTGTGATGGATTTGAGGAATGTAAAGTTTAAGCTTCTTTTTCCAATAGAAGCACTCTTTGGTTTCAGGAAAACCAGTTGCTTCAACTGGGAGTCAATTTTTTAACTTCCTAGCTGTGAAGCCATCATGATACCCAGTGTGCCATGGAGCCTGTGAGCAGTGAACAAGCAACCACCATTCTTTTCATTCATTAGATACAAAAATGTAAGTCTGTGGACTTGGGCTTAATTGCTAAAATTATACCTCAACTATAACCCATTGCATTTCTGCAAAGTAAAAGGGAGAAGGTATAAAACAGTCACACAGTTATCAATTTTCATACACAGACATTAGAATGTTTGTTCTAGCATAAGAAGATATAGTGTTTGATTACTGGATCAAATCTAGCTTTCTTTGCAAGAGATGACTGTATTTTAAGACTTGAGTTTGCAGCAGCTAAAAGATAGTACAGAGCTAGCATGAGATTATGGAAGCTCTGCAAATAATAATATAGATAAAAAGTGTGCTGTCAAATTGATGGTGCTAACCTGTGGAATGGATTAATGGTATTGTTGAAATTACTTCTGATTGGATAGCTAATTGTCTTGTTTAGTTTCTGGAGATTCTGTAATATTCAGCATAAATGTGCAAAACTTAAGATTTTGAACAAATTTAGACACATTTTAACTTATAACTTATTTTCAAAGCTTAGTATTTTGTTGTATCTAAGTTTTTTTCTCCCAGTAGTGGACTAGAAATTTTAGCAGAATAGCATTCATTGATTAAAACTTGACAATTCTCTCCTACATGAAGACTAGAAACTGAATAAAATATAAAAGTAGGGGCAAAGTTTCAATATAACTTAAAACTTCATGTTTTAAAATAACTTTAATTTTAACTTCATGTTGTTTTTAATCTGTCTTCATAGATAATTAAATCATAACCCATGTAAGTATTATCTATGGTGTTATATTAAAAAAATTGTGTCCTTGTGCATGAATACCTGTGATTCATAGCCGAGTGTTATATTAAAAAATTTGTGTCCTTGTGCATGAATACCTGTGATTCATAGCCGAGTACCATTATATATTTGTTCTTGGATTGTAGACAAATTTGTAAACTCTTGCAAATGAATATATACAGGTAGAAAGAACCTCATTCCATCATTTAGCAACCCTTGTAATCCAACATAATTTGGCTCCCATGGTCCACCAGGTGATGCATGCTGGAATTATTGAAATAGTGCAAAATGAAGCAAGTGTTAGAGTGCTTATTGAAGGACCACCTGTGGTCTGGAAAGCCTAAGGTCTAAAAGTTGCTGGATTTAAAATGTTCAACCTGTTGTATGAATAGATTTTAATAACTGTTTCTTGGATGTAATTACCTTTTTTTGTGCAGCTAAGATGTCTGTGCTCCAGCAAGTGCTTAGCGATGCCCGGAAACTGGCCACAAGATTGCGGGACCATGACAACTCTGCCGACACTCTTCTGTCCCAAGCACAAGACATGTTTAAGCAAGTAGAAAGTATGAAGGAGGTTAGTCTATTTTTTTCAGTCACGGTTTAAAAATTTCTGCCATGATGCTCAACTAGTGTGACCTATTTTTACCCAACATGTGAGTGTTTTTGCTATTTGGTGTTAAGGAAATGCTCAAATAGCCCTAAATTACACGTGAAGCTCTGTGCATATCAGCAATGTAACATCAACTTGTATTGGTTTGTGTGCATATCTATTGTGGAAATTCAAGTATTAGTCTGTGTATCTTCATTACTATGTTAGTGTTGGTGGTGTGCCTACTCACATTTCATGATTTTTTCTGATACCATGTCTCATTTTTTCTAATGCTGATTTTTTATTAAGTAGAATTTTTATTCAGCCATTCAAATCTAAAAATTAACATTTTTAGCTATTTTTAAATTGTTTGCTGATAGGTGACAAGTATTATGAAATTTATTTACCCAAAATAGCATGAAGCTGCCTTGTAAACTAATACCATTTTAAAATTATTATGCCATTGAAAGAAAATGAATGTTTTCATGGCCAGTTTCAATAGGAAATACCTTGGGGCTACTAAAAGAAGAAGTCTTCAACATCTTAACAACATAGATCTTATGTGTGCTTGTGCAATGTTAATTACGATTTAACTTTGAAAAATGACACTGCCATGTTGTTGTAGTAGTAGTGAAAGCAGCATTTCAGAAACTCAGTCTATCTCGCACCGAAAGAGTAGGGACGATTTAGTATGGACTTAGAAGAACGGGGATTCTATGCACAGGG
>VOMN01103815.1:0-40697 GCA_014899125.1 Orchestia grillus
TTCAATAGCAATAAATTATATATACATTGCAGTGTTTTTCCCATACTTCAGCTGTCCTGAAATTTCACAAATTTAACTTAAAATTTTCGATCATCAAAACTGAAACTGACTAAATTTGAGCGTAGTATTAATTCTTATACTTACTGTCAGATTAGGTTTTAGAATTTTTTTATGGAGTACGAACACATTTCATTTCTAATCTTTACAAACTATTTGATAATCATTTGTATTCTTAGTTGCTCGATATTTGTGAAAACACTATTTTAATATTTGCCGTCACTAAAGTATTAGTATCTTTACAGGGTTATAACAAAATGTAATCATTTAGAAGAACTTTTTGGCCAATTTAATTAAAGCGCTTGCTCTTTCTAACGCTTGAACAACTCCTCGACTCACGCTCGACTGCTTCGAAAGAAAACTGGGATGCGATTTAGCGACTAGGAAATCGAATGACTTTCGAAAGGTCATTGAAGATGCACACCATTGAATCACGTTTTTTCTGAATACTCTCTCATACATGAGCCACTTATGAATATAAGAAGGGAAATGAAATTCAATTTTCTACTTAGAGTCTGGAAAATCTTGTGACTTGTTGCCCATGTTTCTAGTGCATCAAATTTTTCAGTGAGTTTTTATAATTGTTTTACTACACTTGCTTGATGTAAGATGAATATAAATATTACTAAAAACTGATTGGAAGCTGTTCATAGTTTTTATTTTACATTGAGAAGAAATCGCAACCATAGCGATGCACTTTGTATGAGTGCTATTGAAAATTAGAGGAAGCAAGCGTGTGAAGTGCGTAGATACAACCTTTCTTAATTAAAACACAAAGTACTTTATTATTAGTACACGAGACCCATACCTTGAGCGTTTAACATGCAGAGTGCTATGTCACTCCGTACATACGGCCTAAGCCCAGGATATTCAAAGTACGGAGTACTTTGTTTCTTAGTACACAATGCCCACACACAGGTAATTTAAAATACGAAGTTCATTGTCTGTCAGTGCATCAAGGCTCAACTCTGAGCGTTTAAGGGGGCCGTCCCATCACTTTTTCATACATAGGAAATTTTTCTGTTCTTATGTTCATATCGTTCAAGAATGTGTGCTGAATAATGTGACGAAGTTTCCTGCAAATCGGACAGTTGGAACGGGAGTTACGGGGGGTGGAAAAAGTCGGGAGAGGGGTGGGGGAGTCCCAGACGGTCTAGATGTGGGACAATTTGGGCATTCAGCTATGTTTTTCTGTTATGCCATTGTATAACATAAATTTGTAAGTGTATTAGAATGTATAACAGAAGTGTACTAGAAGGCGTAGCAACGTTTTTTATATATAGATGATTTTTTTCGAAATTTTCTTGCTTTTCAGTAACTAAAAAGCATTTGCATCACAATATCCTGGATATTCCTATTTTATATCATTATTTATACTATTACACGTATTGAAATTTATCTATACGACCAACTGCACTGACCTGGAGTGCTTATTTGACGATTTATTGGCCTTTGGAAGAGAGTGGTTTCTCCCCGCAACCACTTCCCAAGCGTAAAAAACTCTGGCGAGAACATTCAGGAATGCCGCGGGGCCCACAAAAGTGTTATAAAAGCCAAATTGGTGGTTATTCACGAATTTTTCATTCATTTATATTGCATAATATCATTAGGAAGTGTATATACATATATATATATATATATATATTTGGCTTTCTTGGAAAATTCAGATTTTCCGCAGTTGAAAGAGTACAACTACAACTGTTTTAATTATACGTAAACAATATTGGGCTCCTTTGATACGAAATTTTAATGCGCATAACATGGTGGTGTTTTGATGTGATTCAATTGCATTTGGAAAACGATTTAGACCTCAGAGTGAAAAAAAACTTAGCAAAAAGTTCAACTATTAGGAATTATTTTCATAAAAAGTAACGAATAGATTGCTTCAAACCAAAGTCCCACCAGTTTATTTTACACATTTAGGCGCATAAAATAGTCTTTTTGCATCTCTCCAGTGCAATTATTGTGAAAGTTGAACTTTTTAAAAATTGTCTCTAAGAAATTTGGTTTCTTTCGGTAACTCGTTTTCTGTCATGAAATTCAAAAATTGGTCGCCAGCAAAATGTGTTTGTTTTATTGAGTTACATACCGGTGCCAAATTTGAAGCCGATTAGTCGCATGGGTAAAGTTCTGTGTCAAAAATAGGACGGTCCCATTAAATACGCAATACCTAATCTGTCAGTTCACTAAAACTAAATTCGAAATGTTTAGGATCTCTCCCATCACTTTTCTGCATGAAATTTCAAAATTAAACTTGAGTATTTCATTTGGTTATGGCAAAATTAGTCGCAAGCTCCTACAATTTCTTTGAACTGGTAAGAGAAGGCAAAGTTTTAGATTTAAGTGAAATACATGACTGAAACTCAGTTATCGAGAGGTTTCGTTACTCTTTGATGACGCTGAATTACAATACGTGTTACGTATTGCCATTTAATTTACAGCTCACCAACAAATGAAGGTGCTTACAAAAAATATCTCAAACGAACCTAAAATACATTCACGCATAAATTAAATGCGATAGATTTAGAGTTCACTATAATGAGCTGAAAATATTTGATATATTTTTTCTTTGGTGAAGCCTCAGTGAAAGGCAAGCGGCACACGTGAGCCTAAAGTCGCTTACCTGGAGAAAAGTCCGGGCATTTGAATATTTCTCGCAACACTACATTTCCTTACTCTGCAGATTAAAATTGGTGTTCACACAAAATGGGCTTGAAAAGAACTTGCCTAATATGCCCTTCAATACGTTAAAATAGAGACATCATGAACTTCTGCAGACTTATGTAGTATCTGAAGTTAGAATATCGTGAATATGGTTCTGATGCATCAGATTTCAAGCTCAAGATGGAAGACCTCTAGTTACATGTTCTATGACATAGCTTTAAATCGGTGAGCAGCCAATATATTTTCCTTCTTCCGGGAAAAGGCCATTATCAACTTAATTTAACGCATGAATAAGGTCTGCATTTGCTCACAATTGGACCAATTGCTCAGCTTGAAAATCTGAACTGATGATTTGAAAAATATTATGAAGGCCGTCTCATATGCATTAACGATTAGATTCCCAATTCAAAGCCCTTTAAACGCTTAAGCATCACTCTGAGGTACTTCATAAAATACGATTGCAGGCGATAAATTCCTAACCATGTAGAGGGAAGATTTACCTCTACAATTCTCAGACATAAAATTGAGAAGCATATGAGAGTGTCTGTATTTACAGAGCCTTCAGCTAAAGCTACTGAGCTTGCCTCCTTTGACGTACTGCTCTGCACATAGTACTTGCAAGAGATAGTATATAATTTATTGGCGTAGCTCTTAGAGTCAGCTCCTTATCTTCATCCAGATATTTGCTCTACAATTGAGTGGCAATCCCTTACTTGAAAGTTCTGAACATTTTGATTCAGAGAGCCCTAACAGTTTGCAGAGAGGACCTGTTTGGTAGGTTAATGTGCAGAAATTAATCGTTTGTGAGTATTAAGTATTCACTTTGAGAATTAGTACTAATTCAGTTTTTATTATCATCCACTGGGGGAATTTTTTTGAAGTAAACTATGACAAAGTTACATGTCGGGTTAAGATGTTTTGAAAATACAAGTGTTGTTAAAATAAAAACTCATTCCCCAATATTTCTTATACCTCAATATATTTTGTTCTTTGGCCTGTTGCCAGATCTTTGATTTTATTGTCTGGAATAAAATTTCCTTTTGAATTTTTATGTAATAAAATTGCGTTTTTAACGATTTTTTGCAGGGGTGGGGCTTTAAAAAATCTCAATAGGTTCATTTTCATTGCAGTGAAAATTTACAAATATAATTATAAGTATTTGGCTAGCCCTCAAAAAATGGTCCGAATGAATGCGCTGCTTCGAAGTCTGGCGCCAAAATTGCAATAACTCCAGGCGGGAATGTTGTTTACTGCAATGCTTGTCGTCATTTCATTTTCGAATTCAGTTTGCAGCAATTTTTGAAATCTAATGTGTTTGCTACTGATGCTGGGAGCGGGTACAGCCATCATAGATCTCAAGTTGCATAATTTTTCAGCTTCCGTGCACGTAGAGAAGTCTTTTATTGCTTCAAAAATCTCGCCTATCAATCACCAATGGATATAAATTGCATGTTTTTAGTTATCAAGTCATTTAGACTTCCTTAGAGTGACAGGGCATAAAATTTCCTATCAGCAAAAGAGAAGTCTTCCCAAGGGCGTAAAACTTCAATATGATTCTTGGAGGATTACTATCAGATCGTCACAGAACTTTAAAAATCCAATTCACACTCTCGTATTTATATATGTTGCTTTTTAGTTCCTTCTTATGCCCTACGTATTGTATTTTGGAAAATGTTTTGTTGTTCTTAATTTACTCAAAATTGATGAAACAAAAGAAGCAAAAGGCTCATTTTAACAAATCATCTTACAAGCACCTAATGTCTCGAACTATTAACAGATATGCACTCCTTCCTATCAGTTTCCTAGTTAATACTCTCGGGCCTGTTTTAAAAAGTCAACTCTTTTATAAATTTTACAGACATTTTGATGTGTTAAACAACATCAAAGTTTTAAGAAAGGAAGATTTGTGTAATTAATTCCCAATAATGTCAATGCCTGAATTAACTCTACGGTGAATACTCCTGATATTTCATTTACTTTCCATGGTCTTCCAGGTCACCATGGTACAATTTTTCTAGACGTAGAATGAATTACCTGTTTACCATCTACCTGTATTCTTATGACTAATGCTTTGGAAAGCAGAAAAGTGATTGAGCGTTTTTCCCGAATAGTTAGATGAAGTTTAGCTCAAAATTATCAGTTGAACACGAAGCACCAGTAATATATATCTCAGTTTCGGAAGAGGTTTGGTATCCGGATATCTTTTCCAACCTTATTTAAATACTTTATTGTTTGGATGATTCTTACACTGCTTAGCAACTGGATGGAGGGGCTCGTAATGATCGTCTTAGTAAGCTCATAGCTGGTTATGATGGCACGGTCTTCTCAGTTGTCTAAGCAAAAACGCTCGTAGGCTTCTAGGAACTGGCTTACGGAGTTAATGATTTCCATAATTAGACAAATTTCGTGTTTTCAAAGTACGGAGTCTAGAGAAATAACTAAAAAATGTCAAAACTTATGGTTGTCCAGAGACCAGGTGTAATATTGTACGAGTTATGAATTACCAGTAACGTGACACGTCAAAAATGATGAGCTTATACTCTTCAATTTAATTTTTCACAGTGAGTCGTAAATGCTGCCTTTAAAATCAGTTTTTCATAACTACCGAATGCTTACAAAACTGCTGTTACCTTATTCTAAGAAGTGTACTATTTTATTTCCTTTAGATTACATTCGTTTACGACACGGTGTTCGGTACGGCCTCATGGTGGCGCTGCGTGTAGTAATTTCCTCCTCTAAAATACCGGTGAAGAGAACGGAGAGATCAATCAAGCAACCAATAAACATGTGTGCTGTTATACAGTCGAATTACTAAGAAATGGTTAACGCATCATAATTAAGTTTGGTAGCGAACAGGTCTTTAAAAGGCGAGTACTACTTTTATGATTACAATTTTCATGGTACATTCAAAGTTAGTGTAATTTTTTTTTTAATCTTTAAAAGTTCGTAATTTGATTTTTTTACTTAAATATTAAAAAAATGGCTTTAGTTCGAATCCGCTCTTCCTTATCATCGAGGTCTTCCCTCAAAGATTGCGATGCAACACTTACGTTGTCCGAGTTCTCACGGCACAACCTCCTCAGTCTAATCAAGATAGGAAATAACCAGGGCGGTTCCACGGAATTTAGTGTGATTGACTTTATAACAGAGAAGTCCTGGTGCGCATCTGTTTATTAATGGCGCTGTGAACCAAGGCTGACAAACTATGAGAACTGTTCTGAGAACTATGCAGTTCTGGGAACTATGCAGTTCTGAGAACTATGCAGTTCTAAGAACTATGCAGTCCTGAGAACTATGCAGTTCTGAGAACTATGCAGTCCTGAGAACTATGAAGTTCTAAGAACTAGGATGCTCTGAGAATTATCACAGAAACTGTTCGTCCGTAAAATTCTAGACCAAGAAAATATTACGATGCCATTACAGTCGCGCCTCCAGCGTGAGGGACTTCCTCTGATGCCTACTTCAAAGTCCTCAAAATATAAGATGCCAGAATAACGTGGAGAGATTCACTTAAAGATATGAAAGACCCAAGCAAACACGAAAGACAACACATGCTGTAGTGCTTCATAACGCCAGAACCTCACGACAACAGGGACTCTTAGTCTGAATTTAATTCAAAATTCAATTTACTTTACGATAACCTACCGATCTCATAGAAATTCTAACTTTGGGGAAAATATGGTTTAACTTCAATCTTCTTCTCGATATCATACTAATACTGTAACAAATAAAACACTACGAAAAGCATAAATGACTCTAACTCAGTTTTTAATACCTGATTTGGTTTGTTTAAGCAAGTTAAATATTAAGAATTTCCCTTTTACCGCCTGCCTGCACCTATATTTTCAATAGAGGGTGAGGCCATGCTATCTAGACAACAGGCCCTGATGTTGAAGTAAATTCAGTTAGATTCTATTACTTCGTAGAAGAAGCCTCTTGTAAAGAACAGAATAGGATTTTAAGACCTAACCTAAATTTAATCACAGTCGTGTGAAGCTTTTCTTCATTCAGACAACAATTAGCTTGGATTTTAGGTTAATCGATAACTATGCAGGAATTTAATTGGCCATCAGTTATCATAATTGTTTCATGATATTGCCCTCAGCTGTAATACTGACGCTTGTATTCGTTCATATGTGAGAGCGCCCTCAGAAAATTCGCTGGTGGCGCAAATCCGTATGGATTAAGTGATTTTAAATGGCTAATGGCCGATAGACCTCCTTAAATTTTTAACCAGTTCATAACAAAAGTCACAATGCCTTGTCTGATATGGTAGTTTGGAAATTTTTTTGGGATATAGCTATGATGGTGCAACGAACTGGTAAAGCCCGAAATTTTGCATGTATCTAAGCATTCACGAGTTGGGGATACACGGTGCCCAAACGTAAGGTATCCGATACCGGTAGCACTGATCCGCTAACAAATGTTAAGGACACAATTTCATGAGAGGGCACCATAGTTTTGGGCAGCCCTGTACATGGCTACACTGTGTAGCTAGTCACCTTGAAAGAAATGAGTCAATATTTTTGAGCCGCGCTTCTGTGCCATTACAAAAACAGAAATAAAAACGAAAATGATAAGCGGAAGCCTGAGGCATTCATGAAAAATTATCTCTAGTGCTGAAGAAATTTATGAATAATATATGAAAAGTAAGTCGAGCTACAGCCGCGAGACAGCGTATGACGACAGAACACTTCAGTGCGTTGAATGTGATAGCTTTTGTGGTGTCCAGTTAGCTGTGCGTAACAATAAAGCGAGTAACTGAAACGCGTATCGATGAGGGCGATTTAAAGCGTAGTGAGCGAGATTCAAAGCTCGACACAGCAAATTAAACGCGCTTAAATGTCCTTCCAGGGTTCAGATGGCAGAACTAAATGCGCAACGTTCCACACGCAAACTTAACACTGATGAAATAAGATAATAGAATTCAGCGGACTATGCAAAGCAGTCTATGAATATCACAAAAAGATGAGGAGAAAAAAGAGGGCACAAAGGGGGTTCAGTTTCATGAATTAAAAAACTGAATTAAGTCACTGAAAGTTAAATAATTCAAACACGTTAGCAGGCTACAGTTAGCCTTTGTTTTCTAATGTGCATAGAGTCCGTTTTGTTTGTCATATCACTGAAAATGTGATGCAAAATTCAATAAAAAATATGTAGAATAATTTGTTCACTGACTAGTTTGAGTTACAGTCTACACGTTTATTCAGCCTTTGATAAAATTGAAGGAATATCAAAGTACGAGATAAATGAGCAGATACTTGTTTTCAAACCCATGACATTAATTTTCAATCGTTTTTTTCTCACAACGCATATGATTACATAAAGGGGTGAGATTTCACTTAGTACGAGTCTCTGTTATCTGATGCGTTCTATCCCCTCGATAAAATACACCTGCTTCTCCAATTCTGAGGGGGTAGAGAGAATATTCCAGACTTGCAATTGTTCACGTTGATCAGGACGACTTCGTCCCACTGTTGTTCGTTCTTGCGTCCTGGCACGGGGGCTGAGGCAGCCGGGAGGTAAATCAAGAACAATGTTGGAGCAGCAGGGAGCCTCCTGAACAATGGGAAAATACCATAGTGAACTCGCTGTGCCATGCTGTGTTCGGCTCCATTCTTTCACTATTCTTTAAATTTTATCTTTGAAGGATTGTGTTTGTTATTAAGGAAAAGAAGGTCTTAAGGTCTTGACCATACTTTTATGCTCATATTTTTGCATATAAATGTGAACAATAGAACAGAAGAATGATGTCATTTGCATATTTCAAACGCGTGCATTTCATGGCTGCTCTCATTAGTTAGCAGTTTGTTTGTAAGCTTTCAAAACAGGCATAAAACTATGATAGTTTCCGTGAATTAAGAACACACTTTAAAAATACCAGGACTTGACGCATTTAGAATGAGTTTTATACCAAGAAACGCTGAAATTTATTACTCTGAGCTGGAGGGGTGGTGTCTAGGATGTCCGACACAGGTGAGTTATCACTCCTCTCACATCTGCTTCTCTTGAAGTGAACTGAGAATTGTTCGGAAAATATGCGCATCTAGAACATATTTATGAATTTTTAAATGGGGACTGCATTTTCAATGTTTGTAAGCGGAAATATTCTATTAAATGGTCATGAATCAATCCATAATTGAATAAATAAACATCGCAACTCTAAGGTGACGGCTATTGAGATTTAATTTACTTTCTAAGTAAAATTCAAGCTATCAAACAAGTAAGGAATAATTATTTATGCATGTATGGTGACTTGCTTCATTAACTTTTACCGACGTTTTTATTTCTGATTATAAGGATTGTCAAAGCGATAATAAATGCCTCTCATCAAGTAAGTTGAACAGTTCTTAGTAGGAAAAAGTTGTTATTGAAGTTCGAAAATAACAGTACCTGTTGCTGCTGTTTGAAATTTATTCTCAGATCAATGTTTTCCCTCTTTTACAGTTTCATTTAGGTTTTTTGTTGTAATACTGTCGCACTGCAATATATTGGCTCTAAGGCGTCATAACTTTCGTCTCTAGTAATCTTATAGAAGTTTATGGTCAAACTAACTGATGAGCTAAGAACTTGGCTAGAGGTCAAGTCCTGTATAATGCTCTGAAGAGAATAAATGTTGAATGAGGAAAAGATTTCAACGTTGCAAATAAATCTCGTTTTGTAGTATTACTGTCAAAGTATTGTCAAGCATTTCCACGACACAGAGGTATACATTTTAAACATTATATCAGACTAAAATGACCGGAAAAATGCAATATTATAAAAATCGAAAAAAGCATGAGCTTCCAAAACCACGTGTCTCATACAAAATAACTGTAATGTTAAAAAAGATATATGAGTTGTTTTATCAATTGCGAATATTTCCTCACGCCTACGAATATCATACATATTTTTTGGGTGAAATAAATTATGTGTATAATTACATACACGACATATTATGCACAGAACTGAAATGTAAGCTTCGTTGCAGACGCATGCAAACCCGGAGCTCTGAAATGGAAATTAGCACTTGCACATTGCGAATATTTATTTAACGAAACATGATATTGAATTGAGGCATCGTGCATAAATCGTCTTAGTGACAACTGGTATACGAAACAAGTTGACTCAGGACGCATCCTTTGATCTGAACTTTACAACAGCATCAGTGGGGCCGCACCGCCTATGTTGTTGATGAATTCCTGCGTTGTGGATGATCGAGAGGCGTTAGAATACGAATAGGTTGTAAACAGTCTTGTTGAATATTATGCAGAGGTTTCTTTTAACCGCGTTATTGTTTCTTTGTTAAGTTTGAACAGTTACGGGTTTGAAAGTTAGCCACAGCATACATATAAACGCATATAAGTAAACGCAAGTTTCACAGCATACATATAAAATTTCTCGTAGTTTGAGAAATTTTCATTTTTGATTTCAATTTTGTTGCATAAATTCAGGTAAATATGAAGACAAAGTTAGTACTGAACTGTGTTTCGATGTATTTTTATGGAAACTATTTGTAAAAGATACGTTTTGATTCCATCTATATTAAGGTATAATTCAAGCCAGTGCACATTGATCGCGGTACAAGTGTGCATCTGGCTTACAAGCAGCCGTCTGTATGATAAAATTGTGCAAACATCTGAATCAAAACTCCTAGCTGAGAACGTTTTCAGCTGTCCGGGCATTTTTCGTGTCGTGCAAGAAGTGATGAAAGCAAAAGTTTTAGTTTCAAATGAATTTTGAACCGGAATTTAGCAAATTCAAACATTCTAAATTGAGCTTTGAACCCAATAAATTTGAAAAGAGTATCCAATTACTGTAACTAGTTGCCCGTTAGTCATTTAAAAATGCTCAAGTACACAGTGTTATATACGTCTTGAATAGGGAAAATTGTAGCGCAAGTATGCAAGAATAAAATAATTATGTTTATTCATGCCAAAATACACCATTTTTCTTCTCAATTTGCTGAGCTCCATTTTTTACATTTATCTCTACAGTTTTGAGTTTCTGATGAGATACTTTATTTGAGAACGATGAACAAATCCATGCTGTTAGCTGGATGAAACCTTTTCTTCATGATCATTAGGTTCTCACTCCATGCTGAAAATATTTTTCGCATGGGAAAAAGTTCCCCGCGAAATCTTCAGGACCTCAAGCAGGTTAGCGAATCAGAAAATCTAGCTTTCTGATCCATAGATTAATAAAATTAGACTTTCCCCCGGAAAAAAAGTATAAAAATTCATTCCTTTCTAGAGTTATGATAAATTGAATTGAATTTTTTTGAAATTGAGGAGCATCAATAATTCACGTTAACGTATGATTTGTAGAGACTGACGCTAAAACTTGTACAAAGCTTAAGCTATTTTGCTGTGATTTTGAAACGTACAATTCAGATTACTTGGAAGAGTTGATACCAGAGTAAAGTGGAGAGTTTCACATGAAAATAATGTGAAAATTCAAAGTGTTAATAGGAACAACTTACAGCAACTCTATTCGATGGCCGAGATGCATCCGAATGCTATACTCTACGGTTAATACTACAAAGATTTAACTAACTCTGAGACATGACCGAGATACATCCGAACGCTTAACTCTACGGTAAATGCAACAAAGATTTAACTAACGCGGAAAAAGCCGGGATACATCCAACGCTAAACTCTACGGTAAATATTACAAAGATTTAACTATCTCGGAGACTCTTATTTAGCGAAGCTCGTCGTATTCACTCTGAATAAATTCTCTTTATCACTTTCTGCATACATTTCGTTTCTAAAATAGTTGAAGCAGCGTTGGTTCATGTATGCTAGATATCTAACTCGCGCGTTAAACTACTCTGTGTTTATATTTTCACGTTCTGCTACTGGGTAGATGGTGTCCCTTCAAAATTAACGAGCAGGGTGATAAAAAATAACCTATTGATGCCTCAAAAAATTATATTCTGTTAAATGTATTCATATATATGTATATGTAATTTTTTACTATTTGAAAATTACCTAAGAATATATACCGGATTCATTCCCAGATATTTAAAGTCTATATTCGTAAAATACGTAATTTACACATTCCTCTGAAGCTGCGACAATTCTCATACACACTTTTATTAGCCTTAAAAGATTGTATTTATCACAAAATATGACTTGGCAGAAGTTAATGCTAACATCCATACGTGACCTTTTACTACCTTTTACTATTTTTGACCTGATGAATTAGTCCAGTTGAGTGAATGGCGACGAAAAAGAGTATTTAATTCCCCAATAAATAGCCGAACAGAGTGAGTAGTGTGATATACATGGGAGAATATTTTGGTATAACAATGCATTGTAACGAGGAGATGTTAAGGGCTCGAATATTGTGAACATCTATGCACCAGCGGCTTAGAAGTGTGATGATTTCAGTTTTGACCTAGTTATTTTATGGAAACTCAGTGATCGTGTTATAACAACATTTTATGGAAACTCAGTGATCGTGTTATAACAACGCTTTATCGCTTATACAAATCTGGAAAAATCGGAAGAATAAGCAGCGACTAACAAATTGTCCACACTGATGGAACCTAAAATAAGTGAAATACAAAAATAGATTTCCTGTAGTGATGCCAGACAGCTTGCAGCAGGTGACCGAACTTTTTCAAATGTTCAATGATATAGAAAATAAAGCTGTTGAGTCTGACGTGTAAAGGAATGCATCAGTTCATCGGAAGCATGTACCGATGCAGTCGATCTAGAGCGCAGAAAATTGAGAAATCTAGGCGAAGCCTAGTGAATAAAAATGGAAAGTGATTCTTTTAAGCTGAGGTACATAGGCTGAATTGCACAGGTTGGCTGCAGCAGACGGTTCTGACAGCGTTAAAGGTCAGCAGTTGGGATTGAGAGAACTGGGCTGAGAAAACAAAGAATATTATTCAAGTAACGGGCGTTTAGTTTAAAGTAATATGGGTTGAATTAAAATATGGAAAAAGTGAAAATTCAGTTTCAATAATGTCATGTAAACGTTCGTCTTGGTGTATGTATAATGTTCATATCTTCAGTAATTATGTCGGAAGGAACAGCTAAAATTCGATAGAAAAATAGCAAAATTTGTTCACTGAGAAGTTCAAGCTCTGATATGGGTGCTAATAGAGCATTTGAAAAAAATAATTATTTGAAAATACGAAATGGTTGATTAGAAGATAGCTATAACTTTTACTTATTCAAATTCACACAGAATACCTTCCCTTTTTTGCTTTTTGAAACCTTGTTTCTAAATTTCAATACCTTAATTTATAATGAACACTCATACTTCTTTGCTTTTTTATATTTTAGAAACAGAAGCAAAATATTTTAAGAAGTCTTTCTACTTATCGTTGCCCAGGATCAGTATGGATCTAGCTGTGAGCAATATGTCCCGAAGCTGGACCTGGAGGTTGTATTTTAAATGTTCGAGGCGCCTTCACATGATCAATAAGAGTCTGAGAACCATATTGAAAGACGACCAAATATGAGCAGTCACGTAACATCAGACCTGACTCCAAAATTGAGAGCAAAGTTATCATTCGATGCCCATATTTGGGTGCTTCCGCCGTAGTCTTCAGACTTTGATTGATCGGACCTTTAAGTCTTGCGATTCCCAGCATAGAAGACCTCCCTTCCACTCAAATTTGTTCGGTCTCTCGTCTTGGCGCGGGCGCCAAAAGTGCCGGGAGGGGTACTAAAAACGCTGTCCGGAGAGAGTGGGGGCCCGCATGATAGATGGGAACCCCGGGGCCCCTAATCGTGCCTAGTAGCTATTTAGCTCCATGCTTATTCTGTCTAAGCGTATCTCTGATTTTAATCGCTAACGTGTTGTGCACATTCAGAGACGGGCTAATGAGGTTGTGGGAGTTGTTTTGTTCAGACATGGACTTTGCAAAACTAACCGAGTAATGAGGAAGAAAAATGACGTCATTTGCATAGCTCAGACGCATGAACCTCAAGTTCCTACTCTCTAGTTAGCGGTTTGTCGATCCGCCTACCCATACAGCAGACACACAATGATGATAATTCTTTTTAATTAAAATGAAGCATGCATGAGGTTGAGAATCCCTAGATTATATATATTTTCTACCAATAAACGCACCCTTTTGTTATCACTGTTTGACATTTTCTGCTGCTCTTGTACGGCTCTAATGAGCGTGCGAGTTCAGTGTGCGTCCAGACTCGGTGAGGGTAGGTGTGTGAGTCGAGCTCTCGAGTCCGTCACGCGGCCGAGGCCCCTACTCTGGTTCAGTGATTTTCAGAACAACTCCATTGAAAAGTCAAAAATGTCTCGCTGCATTTTTCAGGGGACCGAAAAATATTTTTTTACAGTCGAAAATTGGCTCATATGATGAATTAAAATATTTCTCTATTTAATGCAGTTCGGCATTGATTGCTGCAAAAATATTAAGATTGTTTGTTGCAAATGTAGGAATTCAGAAAAATTCAAGCTGATTTATGAGTTGAAAATGAGGCAAAATTTCAATCCTGGTAGCAGTTACAAAATATTTTCATACAATAAAGGGTTTGCGCTGAATAGGAATGCACTCGACATCAACGCTGATAATTTCTTTTTCACGCAGAAAAATGTTTTCTTCATGATTCAAGAGCGATGCAGCACAAATATTTAAATTAGCTACAATAAAATTAATTTTGCCTCCAACAAACGGTTCAAAAGGCATGGAATACCTCGATACATCTAAATCAATTGAAATTATTTATATAATGAACACAAGCTCTGTATCTGTTTGCTTAGTTCCAGGCGATGATTCTATACTGAAAAATTTGGGTGGGAATATACAATAATACAAGAACCCAGACTCGGGCATAAATTTGGCTTTAAGAATTTTCAAAACACGTAGAATGCCTTACACACGTATCTCAGAATTCTTTATTTCAACCGAGCTTCATAACCTAATAAATATTATGAAATAATATTATAAAATTGAAATAAAAAATATTATGAAATAAAAACAACCAAAAGCTCTAGGTGTGCATGTGGTCGTCAGATTTATGTCGAATCAGGTACGCAATATCAGGTTGATTAGCTTTAACGTTCACCATAGTTACACGGTGACTTCAAAACATTTGATAAATCTCCACCCAACGTGCTTGAGACTATGGAGGCAAGGCCGGCTCCAGAGCACCAGAGATAGCGTGCTTGCATCGCAGTCAAAAGGTTTCTGGTGCTACATCCCTGAAATAGTTCTTCTTTTGGGAAGAAAGATTAAATGTTTCATGCTTAAAAAGGCGGCACACCTGTGTGACCAGGAACGCGGTGTCCTAAATAATTTCATGTTTTATAAGGCGATGCTTTGGTCGCAACCTGAATAGTTCATGACGCCAGGCTTAACCCTAGCACGAGTGATGGGAAGGAGAGTGAGGTGTGTCGGAGCCAGCGAGAACACAGGCGCCGCAGCCACGCTGCCACAGCCCCATGCTGCAGTCGAGGGGTGCCCTCTGTGCCCTTACAGCAGTCCTAGGCTGCGAGGTATTTTCTGGTGTGTCCAATCAAATCTTGCAGTTCAAAACAATGGGAAGATAAAAAAGAAATCATGTGGTGAATGGTTAATCGAAGGGGCTCTTGTTTCTGGTGATAAGTGTATTAGTACAAACGATATATTTTTCGCGTTATCGCGATAACATAATTCTGAAACCTTAATGTTGTACCGTAGCAGAGTATCTAATTACTCATTTAGTTTTAGCATTATTTTCTTGTGTGTAATTCTTAAATATGCTATGTATTATATTTGTTATATTTGCAAGTGCTTTTCTCGTACGATAACATTCAGTTCAACAGCCGAAATGGAATTTACTTCTCAAAAAAACACGCTATCAGCATTTTGCTTTTCTAAACTGCAAGCAGAAATATAAAGAACAAAAAACTGTGATACCTGTAAATTACAGCGTAATTTTTACTTCTACATGACGCAGCCATTGATGGTTTCTCTAAATGTAATTTCACTAGGAAATCCCGTAAAAAAATAGAACGAAAAGTCCTGGGTAGCTCTGCCTATGAATTTAAAAGCTGGTCGACCAGCCAACCAGACACAAGTATGCAAGCAGGCGACCGAGCTCGAGAGTGAGATGCGGGCGAGGCTTTCGCGCTAAACTCATCGCCTTATCATGAATTCTGCGCTATATGTGCGCATGGTGTATGTATATTTATATATAATACATATATATGTTCCTGTGCATGGCAGTTGAATAAAAGCCGTCCTGAAGTTTCATGAGAAATATCCGATTATTTCCGCTGTGATGAGAAGTGCAATATGTATTTTCAGGATCCTGCAACTATGCGAGATGTGCAGGCCCTATTGAAGCGAGTAGGTTGGTTGATCAAAAGTGTCCTTGCGGAATTGTAGAAATTTTAATTGATATTTTAAGGTTATATTCTGTACGCTGGCCATTTGGCTTTGCTCGGATTGTTGCGATAATATTAATTTGTGATCACTCGAATCTTCGCTGACAGACGACAATTTGAAAGTTTCCAGAAAATACTCCCTTTATTATTGGAAGAATTTCGTCTATGTGTGAATTTCAATTATCTTCTCTTCAAAAGTAATGAATAATAAAATTATCATTCGATGGATTTCTTATAGAACTCTTTCTCATTTCTCCTACATCAAGTTAGAATACATGTACTAGAATGCAAATTGAAGATGGAGGAGTCAAAAGAAAAAATTGAAGTTTGAATTGTGAAATACGAATCACTACCTCTGAAATACTGAGTTATTTATTCCCTAAGTTAGCGTCACTTAATCATTTGAACGAAATAATTTTCAGCCACGCTATATATAATTTGCACAATTAAACAATGCGTTTAGTGTACACCTACACAATACAACAATATTTGTGCTCAAATGCGTAACAAGAAAAAATAAATATGTAAACCATTTAATGCACTGTCGCTAGAACTCTCGACGCAGTTGTCGTTGCATTCACGCGGTCACTGTCGACATATGTGGACGCTATAGTTGTTACATTCACACGGTCACTGTTGCTTACACTCATTCTGTGACTGCACCCTGGCCCAACTGGGCACCGACCGTTAACAGGTAGACTGAGTATCTCGTAAGTCTATTTAAAGCGTAAAATTTTAGCGACAATGTGAGTGAAAATTTCACTGCTCCTCCATCTTGAAATATTTCGATAATATGCATGAGTAGATAAACGAGTTAACACGTGTGTCGGTCCTAACTCGGGTGCTCAAACTAAAACAGGATCGTATGGTGGAAGTTTCACATGCATCCTCGATGAGATACTCCGATTCAAGCTCACAGTTCATCTTGAATTTGCGAACGGGCGAGAAAAACATTCATGACTGAAATCTGTTGTTTTCGGACTGACGGTCAAAGTAAAAAATGGCTCAACGATTTTATGAAGCTCTAAAAATGATAGCTCGTTTGATTGCCAAAAGCGATTGTTTTCCGCAGAGCGGGCAGGATTAAAAACAACAATCAGTTTGCGAAAGAAAACAGCGACGTTGGCAGACGATTGCTCTCGTTCCGGCGCTGTGTTTTCAGGACCATTGAGTCGCTCCCAACATCATTCTTGAAACACGTGTGCGTCGCACGCCTGCAGTGGGGCTTACCTTCACCATTTGCTGCTGACCAACTGCATGCTGCATTCAGTCGCTCAATATAACTGCGTTTACATTCATTGTGCTATGGGCTTGGTTAAACGAAAGCCAGACTACTATCAGGAAATATCATCCTCCTGTTTCAATCCGTTTCACATCCAATGTAGCATTCATGTGCCACGAAGAAAAAAGGTTTGAAACCTGGGAAATTGTAATTCGGATAGAAAAGAATATAGGTCGCAAAGGGTTAATTTAAAGAATTTTTGTCGATGTTTTCTAATTTTATTAGATAGTCGAGAGTAAAGCATTTCTAACTTATGTTATGCAAGTACTTGCTATTCGTCCCTAAAAATTCCTAATTGATGAGTATCACAATCAATAACAACTGTGAAATGTGTCCCTAATATGGAAGCATTTACATAAGCTTTTAAATTTCAGCTTTGTATGTAAACCCGTCAGAATTTCTTGTCGGAGTTATGGGGCGGGCTTCGCTCCGAGTGATGCCCAGCACCCAGCACAGAAGGTGTTGGAAGTGATGCCCTATTTTATTAACAATTGAGATGTATCATTTTAATGGAATCCGAAATTGTTCGCTACGCTGACGAGTTATATTCATTTCAAAACTTACAACAACGAAGTTTTCGATTTTGAAAACTAGAAACTTCGCAATTTCGAGTAGTTCAATCATAATTACATGTCACGCGTATGTTTTCAACATTAATACCTTGCAGAATTTTAGGCTCAAAATCATATCGTGAATTGTACATCCAGCGGCTGATACCAATGAATTTATGCTACCACTCGTTTTGATAAACAGAACTCTAACATTCGGCATCATTAATTTAAGTTCTTTATCTATCGCTACGCTGGAAATCGTTCAGAAACGAGAACATCCCTTAATATATTTCAAAATTAGTGAATATTTCGATGCAAAAATGCAGTCCAGATGAACGACGGTAGTTCTTTTGCAAGATTTTTGTTGAATCCTTAACCTAAAAACACGAAATCCCACCGAAGCACGAAAGCACTGTTGTCTTGATGTACTTTGGAATTCAAAAACGTAAACTCCACACAAATAGACAGACTTAAACATTAATCCTGTCTGGAACACGGGCCTAAGCTAACGGGGGAAGTTTTGAACTAATATTTGCAAGTTCATATTTATTTTCGCTTACTTTGAGAATTGACAACCCGTGAGGGTCTAATAAACTCTATTTATTGTAATATAATATTTTTAATGCATCTTCATTAAATTTCCTGAATTCCTGAATGTCGACAGAGAATGCTGTCATGCTGTCAACAGCCTTTATGTGTACGGTGAACAATGGCAGGCACGTGACCCACTCCGTGTTGTGACTCGAGTTGTTCACTCAACTTCATTCCGATGACAAACAGTGATTCCTTGTTTTTTGCAGTCACATCGTGGAAAAACAGGAAAGAATTACCGCTAGAATCAGGCTTTGCAAGTCAAAGAGCTGAAAGTTTTTCTAACTTCTAGGTTTTATCCAGATGATCGCGAGGTAACCTGTAGAATTAGATGAGGTATAACGGAAGGAAAGCTTTAGCGAGGTGTTTCGATTTCTGTGAAGCAAATACATCATCACTCTGAGGAAATTATAATTTTGGTTTATTTGGTTTATTATTCATATAGGAAAATCCGTCAGTTATCTTTCCTTCCTGGATATACGAGCGATGTAAAGAGCTGGATGAAACTATTCGCAATCTGTAATCTCTGTTACGTCAAGTCTACGTTCAATAGACATCCCCAAGTTGACTTAAAACTAGCGTCTCATTTTTTAACGCTCATTTTAGAGTCTGGAAATATAAGCCAGAGATCGGATGAACGCAAAACGAATTATATTTTGCAATGAACACACATTAGCCGAAGAATAAGCGGTTTAAATTTCTATTGGTAAACAAGGAACCGATTTTTGAGTGTTACAACAATAATACACTAAATTCTTCGAAACTGATAACCCTGTTCTATGTTGACGAGTTGTCGATACATGATATCCGATTTCCGATTAAGATGATGAAATACTGAATGCTTTAGTGGGGGTTATGGTAACGTGAAAGTTCACTTGCGAAAAACGCCTTTCCTTTACTCCGATGACTTTCGAGCAATTCTTGAGAAGGTCGAGCTAAAAGTTACTTAGAAAGATAGTAAGCTCGACTACTGAGGGGTCAGCACGCGTGTGCTGGCATCACAGCGCTGCAGACGCTGTCAGCACAGCGCCTCGTGCGCACCTCAGAGTGGATTATACTAACGAACCACAGGGGCCTACCGTGAGTTCATGAAAAAAGAATATTCGGTTCTAAGACAAACTTATGCATCTGGCTTTGAGATGAAACCTAAGATCTATGAGTAAGAATGCTGCAACGTGCCTATTTCACGGAGTACTAAATGATTTCTTTCTGAAAAGTTGTTGAATCCTGACCTGTCTATTGAGATTATCTAGATTGAAGTTTAACTCCAAATGACTTGAGTACAGCCAAGCAATAAATCTGAGCTACCCTTATGTACTTTGGAAAATGATATTTATCAAGAAATACAAAATTTGTTTCGATGAAACTGTGACTAACGGTAGTCAAATCAGTGATGTTTTTCTCAGACTCGTGAAGCATTTTATTGAGCTTTCAATATCATATGAATATTTTGCATCCATTTTATAACTGGTGCAATTATCTAATTTTTAACTAAAATCTTCTCGAAGAAATGGCTCTTCCAGCTTTTATTTAGGATGCAATGCTGTTGTAGAGGGAAACTGTGTTGGAAATTCTGAAAGGACTGAAACCGAAAGATATCTCACAGCTGTCGCATGTGCCGTATCTCTGAATGCAGTCAACAGAAGCCCAAACGTGGGAGTGAATATTGTCAGGTGTCAGATTACATACATCAACACTTTTCTGGCTCCCGAAAATCTAAATCTTAACATCATGAGCTTCTGTTACATGCGCAATCTTTCACAGTTCCTGCAAAGAACAGGATTCTTTGAATACATTATTTCACCAATTGCCTGTCCGTATCATATTTTCAAAGTCAGGTCTCGACTTTTTGGCATGGTAGCCTGCTGGCTTTTGATCGACCAATAAACGAGCCTTGAATTCGCTTAAAATCAAAATTGAATCCTGTAGAAAAAGTAATACTCGCTCGGCGTTATTTAATGTCAAAGCTGCAATATTACCGAGTACCGGCGGAAGGTTCTCGACCATTCTGACATCCCGAAGGCAATTTTTTAGCAACGTAAACAGAAGTTACGTTTTCTGGTCATGTGTTGCAAAAATGGATTCAAACCTGGATTTATAAGAAAGAATTTCATTACCGTTGATTTGTACTACGGTGAATACAGTGAAATGATTAGCCCATACCTTTAAAATATAACTCATAACATGCATACACACTGTACCAAAACAAGAACATTAAAGTGCTACTGCAACAGGGCCATAGACATTGTAATTTAATGGAAAATTAGACTCCCAGGATTATCTACGTTGAAGGTAAATTGAGTCGTCTTCTTCTGGGATGTAAATTGTATTTTCCAAGCTTTTCGTCTATAAACATGGCACCTCTTCAGAGGTGACATATGTACAACTAAGAACATCTCACCCGTATCCTATCTACCAAAATTTACGTATGATATACAGTCATTAAGTTGATTTCAAGACATAGAATAAAAGACAATGCCAATCATTTATACTTATGCACGACACGACAGTAAGCTGAGAAAAATTGAACATGCCTGTTAACTGAATTGGGGTTACAACGGGAATCAAATCCTTCTAAATGCCTTCTATGTAGATCAGAAATGGATTCGTAACGTAGTATTTTTGGAGAATTAATTGATATTTAATGATTTCTTGCTTTGAGGTGATTATTAACTAAAGACATTTATACAATTTACCTAATAATATTAGCATTGTATTAAATGTATATTGGAGAGGCACGTCGGTAAGTTTTGGAACAGATGAAAGAGCATGCTAGTAATATTAGATAAAACATATAAATGTCTTTGGTTAATAAATATAATTAGGCCAAGGCAACTAACCATTAAATGTCAATTAATTGTCCAAAACACAATGTTACGAATCCATTTTTTAACCTAGAAGGCGTTTGGAAGGTTTTTCTTCACGTTGTATTCCAAATGAACTCAACAGGCATGTTCAATTTTCTTAAGCTTAGTGTCATGTCCTGCATTAGTATAAATGATAGGCATTGTATTCTATTTTATGTCCAGGAATCAATTTTGGTAGATAGGATAAGGTACAGATGGTCCTAGCTCCAGCGATTGTACATTTTTACAACTCTGAAGAGGTGCTACATATGTATATAGACAAAAAGCTTGGGAAATATAATTCACAACCCAGATGAAGACGACTCAATTTACCTTCAACAGACATTGCAATATATTTGGTTTAAATTTAGACACAAAAGAGTGCTTTCAATTGAGTCATTCGGCATAAACTTCTATCTTGACCGCAATTTCAGGGAAAGTTCTCGTACTTTGTAGTTTAATTAAACGTACTCGTGATAGCTGAGCCCATTGCCTAATACAATAGTTTTTATTCAATTTTACTGGGATGCACAGTCAAACCTTCAAAATTAAAGGTCCGTTGGTATTTCAGCACTTTACCATTCGAATGCTTAAATTTGTATATCTTCACTTATGTTCGCTTTTATTATTCTATATTTTTTACGATCCGTAAGAAATGACGTCAACGATAACGATGATAACTCGCGCACGTCTTCCCAATGTGACACAGAGATTGACTCTAGAAATTCCTATTCAAAACCTGGTACCACAGTCTGCCCACAAAACCACACTCATTGTTTCAACTGCTGCTGCAAAATCTCTAATTGGTGCTTGAAATAAAGCGTACACTTTTCCCCCCTTGTATTATTCAGGCAAATAACTCACTGAACAGCGATCGTTCATTAGCAGTTTAGTGTACAATACTCGCGTCTCGGTTAATTTTGTCGGAACTTTAAGCGCTGATACGTCAGTTTTAGCGCAATACTCGTAGAGTGGGGATGCATGATCAGGCACCGTCCAATCTCATGAGCTTGGTGTGCTGGTATAAATCTTCTGTGTCTTCCGTACGAAGTGACCTATAGAGCTTTCCGACCTACCGTAAAGAAATTCTAATCAGCCTAAAAGCCCCCGCGATGCTTGGCATTTTCTTGGCTTTGCACTAAAGACCCCGGAATGCCTCGTATTCATACTGATTTAAAGGCACCGTGTTTGTCTACCCAAACCTGAAGGATAAGGTTAATGAAGTCCCAAGTAATGCTTGCCTCACGATCTCTCATTTTTTACCCAGTTCCTAGAGAAAGTTGATAATTCTTGAAGAATTGTTTGCATGAATGGCAGTGGAAGCTCTTCATAAATAAATGCAAACAATTTAGATTCACCAACTTAAAGATGATAAACAATGATGCTTTGCACGTTAAGAGTACATTTATTTTGTTCGTTCTCGAGATCCTCTTGGATAGAACGGAATACTTCAATGTTCGGGCAGCAGAAAATGTTCATAAATGTGAAGTTTTGAATTCCTTATAAAAACTGTTGATACTTTCCACATTTCACCACTGCGGCTTATCTCACAACCTAGGTCATCAGTACGTCTATTTCGGGATGAAATTTAAAAGTTTAGAATAATTTGACTGCTAGGGTAAAAAGTGAGGTTGAAGAGAAAAATCTAGGATATTCTCGAAACTGTATTATGTGATATGGAAATCTTTCTACACCACTTAGTCATTACTTTACAAAGAGCTTTTGTCAAGCGACACGTATTACGTCTTATATAAATTAACGTGCATGTAATTAAGCCAACAATTTCTTTTCTAAATTTCATAGATTTACTGTTTGATAAAAGTTACGATTTGGTTCACCAATTACCATACGAGAGGAAAGGATTTTCTTGCAACATTGGAATTTATTTTCTAGTCCAACACACCTCTTTAGATAACGTCCAATTTGCAACTGAAAATGGACGAGCATTTGTATGAGTGGAAAATGACGAAAGTTAGGGCGCTACCAAACATATTTTAGGGTATTATAAACTTTTTTATGAAATTCGTGTTCCTAGAGTAACTAAGTTTTCGGAGTGAATAGGGTAATATTCAGTGAACAATCATGGAAACTCCAAAAACTCTCTCATACAATTTGAAAAATATGTTGAAACATACGTTCAAAAACTTTTGTCGAATAATGATTATTTAATTAAACTACAGATAGTTTTCTCTGTCTACCGGGTAAGATACGCATAAAACTCTACCTGTTTCAGTAAACTAAAAAATTTGAAATGTTCAAGATTGCTATTACTTCATCTTAATACTTCATGTTAATCTTAAGGAATCATAGCAACAAGAAGCAAAAATTGATCTCATAATCATCACTCATTCATACCGTTATCGTTGCCTCCTAAGCGATATTAATTTCCATAATACGTATACTGAATTCTGAAAGATGAGTTCCCTAATTTTGAATTGAAAAACGACAGACTTTTTTCTGTAGTGGACTAGTGTATCTCGAGTTGTTGCAAATACGTAAGGTAGAATAACAAACTTTGAGAACCGCCAACACGATCGGTCTTTCCTAAAAACCCACAAATAATACACTTTAGAATACTTGTAACTCACCTGATATTCGGGTGCAGTAATACGTAGAACAAATGTATCATGAAGACAGCATACTGTCTGATGTATGCACTTAAAAAAGCTGTGTAAACAATATTCTGTCTAGTATCAGGCGAATTATTCATGATATTCTAAAGTGAGATACACATACACTTAAGCGAGACAACGGGCACAACATTTGCTTCTCAAAATTTCAGATTTGTAGTAGTTGAGACAAACGCTCATGCAATTCGAGCCTGAGGTTCAGCTATTCCAGTAAGTCATAATACTCACATCTTGAGTGCGTCATTCTATGCTATGGCGCGAGCGAATCGTGCAATTCTGCGCAAATTGCACAGACGAACCGGGAATCTTGAACGTACTCAGCATCGTCGGCAGGAGTTTAAGAATTCTTTTGTTGTTGCTTTCAAAAAATGGTCTATTTGTGAAATACATTCTTCCTTCATTACGGAGTTATGAGAATGCATATTACATCACGCATCTTTGTTAGCCCTTTTAGTCAAAATTCAAAAAGAAAAAGGAATTAGTTTAACTTTTTTTGAACTGCCTTTCAAGCAAGATATGTTTTCTGTAAAAGATCGTAAACGAAAAAGCAATCTGTTAAGCAAGTCACGTAAGACACAAATTGGCTTGAACTTACGCAGCTCCCTCTGTGTTATCCTTAATATTCTTCAAAAAGCTGTTGCATGTTCTCAGGTCTTCAGCGGCACGAATGTTTCACAAGAATTTTTCACAAGAATGTTTCATATGATGAGCTCTCTTTTGCGCAAGCTCGGTGAAATAAATCTAGAATTTCATTCTCCTTTATGAAAATATAAGCCCCCCCAGGACAAGTTCGATATCGATTGTCATGTGCTCGCTATGTAAAAACGAAAAAACAGAATTTTAAGCCATGTAAGTTATTTGAAAATAACAAAATGTGATGTGAATCGTTTGATATGGTTGAACCGTTGAATTTACTTGCATGCTCAGTACAGTAATTTTTGTACTGATAATCTATATGCTTATTTCGCGAACATTTTTAGGTCTTCAAGCTGAACTGTATTTTCCATTCATACATATAGTGTTATTTATCAACGATAAATATGGGGTCTAAACTTGGCGATCATGTAATGCTTGTTGTTTTATTCCTTCTCACTAACCCTTCGCGATATTCCTGTGACAACATAGTTGGCACTTTTCCATCCAAGTTTAGTTCAAGCGTTCTCGGAGTTGAAGTAAGTTTATGGCATAGAAATCGAATTGTAGTGTCGCCAAACTTCCTTATTGAGCTTCATTGACTGAATGCAAAATTCTATTCCTTCAGAGTAGGCTACCTCATCAGCATCATTTTGTTTCCTTTCCAGCTTCCGCTTCTTAAACTCTCATGAAATCTGGCAATTTTCGAGCTTCCACTTGTGCTTCATTTTGTTCCTTTACAGTTTATGCATAATTTTGTTCCGTTCCAGTTTATGCATAATTTTGTTCCTTTTCCAGTTTCCACTTCCCAGTGTTCAGCTTTCCGCAGTGTTCAGAGTGCAAAGCTACTGTTCCTCGGGCAAAGCTTCTTCATGCTCATCATTTTGACACGCATAATGGCAAGTTCCAGCGCCGCCATGCTGTGAGCTTGTAGTGACGTACGAAGAATAAAAAGCATACCACTCTCATATTATTATGAATTATTTGACTAAATATTCCGAGCGCCCAGTCAAGCTAATAATATCCTACAGAGCAACCTAATCGATCACCTTGTTGTTGGTAAAGCCATCTTCTCCTGTACAGTAAAATCAGCTTTACTCTCATTACTTATGAAACATACTCAGCTAATGAAAGAGACTTCATTCCAGCTTTCAGACTTCAAGTTAACTTACGAACACAAAACATGTGCTCTATTTAGCCAAACGAAGTCACGTCCAGGATCCAGTCACAAAAATAGAACACAAAACATGTGCTCTATTTAGTCACACGAAGTTACGTCCAGGATCGAGTCACAAAAATTGCAAGTATTGTCCAATGGTAGGCTATGGACCTGACTCATATGGCATAATTACTGGAAACAAATAAAGAGCACTTTATTCAAACAGATTAGAGTGTCTTAAAGAATTATATATATTCATCAATTATTCAAGAAATTGGGAAATGGGATCCAGCAGAGATGTACTTCGTGCTAAACAAAAGGCTATCACAACCCCATTAATACCAATTCTTGGAAACAGACGGTGTAAATTGCAATCGCGACGTTACGGACGCAACTTGCGGGCACAAAGAAGTACAACACTGTACAATCGTTTGCTCTTTTGTAAACAAGTTATTCTCTAAGCTAAACAACTAACAGAACTGAGTCGCACTCAACACTAAGTTCAAGAAAAAAATATTGCACTCATTAATCCGTAAAATTCATCCCAGAAACCTTAGATCAAATTTCACGTATAAACGTACATACCGTACGTCCAGATATGAGCTGTGAGCGTGTGAACAAGTACTAAGCTGCAGCTGATGGTGAACTCCTCCTGAGGCACTAAAATTTATAGCAGGCCTATTAATTGTTTATGATTCTGGGTTAAAAATTGCACGGCATATCAGGGTGTTGACTCGTAACTATTCAACGCCTTAAAACTCTAACGGCAGCGACTAGCGACAGCACGACTCCACTCTAGAAGAGAGACTCCAATAATGGATTTAACTTAAAATTTCTCCAAAAGAATGAACATTACCTAACAGTGGCGAAGAATATCGCGCAATTCGTTCCGTAGGGCGCGCACCAACAGGTTCAGCACAAGTGAACATCGACGAAGCCTCTCAACCATAATTGCGTTTTTAGTACGTGTTATGTACCTGTATCGAGCAATATCACAGGTGACCAAAACATAAATACATCGTATTTTGATTAACGAAAGAACTTGTTTTTGGAAATTACAGAGCTCAATCCCGCACGTCACCAGCGTTGAAAACTGAGTGTTGGTCGAGCGCGTCTTGTTGCGCGTAGGGCGACGTCAAAGCCTTTCGCTGCCAACAGGTCAGGGCGATGAACATGTTAATTAACATATTCTTCGCTGAAACCTTTCACAAAATACCGTGTGCTGTTTTGAGATTACTCTTAATAGCAACGTCATTGCGACGATTTTGATATTTTTATATTTTAATTTAGGAACCTGCGTTGATTGAATGTTTTTTTGTTTGAGTTCGTTCATCCTAACTTAAAAAATATTTCAATGCGTATGATGAGGTTTTTGGCCTTGCTTATGCCTTGTTGTTTCATTGCAGGGAGCTTGTTGAAAATTGGCACATAGCAATGAAAAATTACAACATTGTTCCATTTATTGCTTACTGTTGCGTACCGTGTCTGCTTATAAGCATGAAGTTATATATGCAAGGCTTAAAACCCTTCTCCAAGAATTGATGTAGGAATTTGAAAATGAAAATTTCACCCGTGCCGGAGGATCCCAAATTACATTACCAAATCAATTCTCTCTAAGACTTCGTCTTCGACATTTGTTACGATATCCTTACCCATTCATCCTGGCTTGATAATCAAGTCAAGGCGTTCGAAAAATAACTGCTTCTGTCGCTTTGGGTGATCCACCGCACAGTGCAATACAAACAGTGGCGGCCTTCAAACGCTCTCAGACAGCGCCTTACCTCCATGGGTCACGAACACGCTACCGAGAAGGAAGGCATTCGTCACATTAAATTGAGCAACGCATTGCTTCAGAATTATGAGCAGGCTGTGAGCCTTTCAACCAATTGGGCAATTTGACTCGCAATCACTGGCCATTTTTTACCGCGCTATTATTTTGAGAAACCATGATGGATACAAACATTAAAGTGCGATGAACCGCGCAAGCTTGGTCTGTCAGGTCTCAAAATTAAAATTTATGGCAGCTCCTAATTTAAAGAACGTTTCATTTGCATCTTTTAACACAGTTCCCTGAGATGCAAATGAAGATTTCTTATGTTTGATTTGCCAAAAGTATGAAAATGTAAAAACAATTTCGCCAGGCCTGATTGTTAACAGAAATTGTACACAATTTTCACATCTGTTTAAGTTTAAAGTTCATCTGTTTTCTATTTACGGCAATTTATGACAAAAAATGATACGAAAAAGACCAATGACGCTCATCACTTTCTGCAAAATACAGTTCCGCTCCACAACTTCTGCAAAAGAAGTGAGGCTGTAACATATGCATAAATATATGCGACGTCTTGGATGTGCTTCTGATGCCCTCACTACAGTGAGAGTTAGAGGGTCATAAAAGAGTCGAGCTCCTTTGTCGATATTATGTACGACTCGCAGTTCGTTTGCGTGAGACTCCGTTGTGTTATTCTGAACTGACTACCGTGGCCTCATTGAAGTAAATTAGGTCCTTTCTGACCCTAAGTAGAGCTCATTCTAGGCGTAATGAAAGACGAGGGCAGGCTTGTCTTAAAATAAAGAGGAATGATTGCACTTCGGTATGTACGTAACTCGGCGTGTAAAATTCAATCCGGCGCAATGGATTCGTAGAAGGAATCTTCTGAAATATTATTCGCGATACGGAATGATTCTTTAAAATAATTCTAGTATCAAGATCTATTTTACGCATGGTTGACTCAAAATCAAAGATCGCAAGTACAAGTTCTTAAAGGTTTTTATTGTCGCTTCACTAGAAACAAACCAGGCAATAACTTGGGCTAAATGAAATTCATCCACTCATTCAGTTCGGATGATGAATTTTAAGATTCGAATGAATTCCACGAACTACTTTGCAAGTTTTTGTTCATTTTTCATATATCTATAAAGATTCGTTCTTAAAAGTTATCTCGAAGACGTGAATAGACCGAGCATGGCGCTTGTGATTCGGGATTTGCACAAGTGAGCTTCAAGATTTGACTTACTTATTTCAAGTCCCATTCGATTGATGAACAAAAATGACCAGTTTTGGATACCTGGAGCAAAAATTTCGTAGACTTTTCAAGTGGGGTTTAAAATAAGCACATCACATCTCGAGGATCGCCTCCATTTTCCAGTGAAATAAATAATGAATTTATCGACTCTGCTTCTTGGCTTCATGGTGCATCTCGAAAGCGTCTTCCTCGTTGGCCTACCGTCCTCGCAAATGCTGGTTGGTGATCGTCCAGGTCTCTGTGCCCTCACAGCAATTTCCTCTTTCTAGAGTTTTTCGCACCGAGTTCAAATCTGCTTTGCATCCGGTCCAGTTTTAGCAAATCCTCGCACAAATGCACGCTCTGCATTCATTGGACAGCGTTAGAGTCAGAAACTCAAAACGACTTTTTTTTCATGAAAAACACAAGCTTTATTCAGGGAAAGGGGTAACATGAGGCAGAAAGAAATTAAAACCAGAGTTTCCTTTGACTGTTTACTCTACAGTTGAAAGTTCTTTAATAAAAGCTTGAAGTAAATTTGACTCTCGTATAAACGCTGATATTAAATTCAACAATTTATGTACGCCTAGAATACGTAACAAAAAGTTACATGGTTATGCATATCACGATATTTACATAAGGATGTATATCTCGGTCAAGACGAAGATGTTCTTTATCGTAAAAGTACATTCCTCGCAGCGGGAAACATGAGAACTTTTCTGAAGTGAAAATTATTTTGACCAGATGAAACCATTTCAACACTGATCACTAGTACAGAGCCTAGCACTGGAGTCAAAAGCGATTAAACTAGAAATGTAGTCATGCCTTCAAGTGATTCCTTTGCTGGCTTGGAAAACTTTCATGCGCAGCGAAGTTTTCAGAAAAAAATTATTCTATTGTGGTTTCGTGCATTGAAAACACCTGATTTTGTTTGCGATGGCCTTTGAAACAATGAATGTTTGCAAGTGAAGAAGTAACGTAATTACTTAGACTAAATTAAAATTAACGAATAGTTTCCTCCCCGGCTAAACAACTATGACTTGGAACTTAATTTAGCAAATTATCTTTTCCGAAGGGATCGTTTTCATTAGTTCTTTTCAAGCTTTTTCGGTTAAATTCTTCACCAATTTTACTTTTTAGGCAGAGATACTGCATTCTAGAAAAAAAAGCAAACTTGTTATTCAAACTTATACAGCTTCAATGCCTATTAAAGAAAATTTCTGATTCATTAAACGACTTTGGTATTTTAATTTCAGTCACTCTAACATTAAAATAACTAAAACCGAGCCAGCACCTCAATTTGATACAAACAACTTCGGAATTGCCAATAGGGTCAAGCCCGTGACCTCATATCACTGGATTCACGCTGGGAGTCTATAGGATCTCAATTAAAGCGAGTCGATATTTTCAGCGAACTTTTCAATGTACACACACATAATTACGCAGCCTCTAGATCACTTTCAGCACCTTCAGCAATCAAAGTCAAGCTCTATTGCCAGCCGCGGACAGTAAGGTACCAGATCGATGTTTGAATAAGCGCTCTGCTATGTGTATTGAGTCTCTTCATATTTAGCTTCCTGACATGCCAATGAAATTATTAAGGGCTGCAGCATAGGAGGAAGAGTTTTGCATTTTTCATCAAAATTTGTTAGGAAAAATATGTACTGGCATTATACTAACATATTAATAGACATTCTCAATGCTCAAATGTATTTTTTATTCTGAGAAAAATACTGCATTGCCTTAATCAAGAATTGCTTCGTTTAATGCGGCAATATCATAGCACGCTTCTTCATCATGCGACTAATTTTAGTTGAACACTCTGGGCTTCGTTTGATATAAATAAATACAAGTTATGGATTATTAATTTTAGATATAGACATAGTTTTTACAAATTATAGATATTTACTGTTTTAGAGAGCAAAATGCGCGAAATTTCTACCGACGTTTTAGAAATATCATAGTATTCAAATGCAATTTTTGAAAACGCAAGGCATCCGGTTACCCACGTGAGCTTCGCCAAATATTCTGTTTTTTATTGTTGTCGTTTTAATTTAAATCAATTGCACTTGCAACAGCTGACTAGCTTTCGGAGAACGTCGGGTATGCATAACCGTCTCCAATATTCAATCTCCAACACGCAAAGGCAAACTATTAAAATCCCGTACATTTTTTATTTTTCAGAAGATTAATGGTCTCTTCAAAACAGTTGATCGCTAAACCATCGGTCTCTGCTCTTGAAAACTGTTTAAGTTCTGCTAAATTAAATTCGTGGGAGTTTCAAAACTCCGAAAATTAGGCTGAACAACAGTGAAGTAAAGATGCCACCGGTGGTCTATGCGAGAGGGATGTTGGTGATGCAAAGTGTGATGTTGCTGTGGTGGTGCAGCGGCCTACATCAGGGTGCCAGCGCAGTACCAGCGTACCAACTCAGTAAGTACTACTAGAATTAGAGCATGACCTACCTTGTAACGATAGTTATACATATAGATTATAGCTTATTTTATTGAATTTATTGTAGAAAATTTTTGCATTAGCACCATGTTAGTATCACTGAGAGTGAACTATGTGTGTTGACTAAAGCATGGGCATTTTCGTTCGTTTAAAGACCGTGAATACGGTACTGCGAGTCATTTCAGTTCGATAATAAGAAACTTTATGATACGTACAATGCTCTGGATTTCCAACATCATTCTTATCTTGATTAGGAATTTTTCGGGGATTAAAGCTCACAACACACACAACTGATGGAAAAACTTCGATGATGGAAGCGCTTCCTTCGCACGCGTATGGATTTTACGGAAATGACGTGTACGGAAATGACGTCTGCTGCATGGGATTGCTGCTGGATTATTTTATTTAAGGGGCTTAAAAAATAATGTCAAGTCGAGCAAGTCAGACCAACAAAATGGTTTGAAATCGGTTGGTGAGCAAGTCACCACGAGATGACTAAGTCATCACGAGATGACTTCCGAGGCTCAGGCAACGTTCGGCAGTTCACAAAAGAGGCGACCAGACGCTACACGGCGCACAGAAATACAGAAACGAAGATCTTGAAATCTCACTTACTTTTCTTTTTTTTTCAACTTCTTTTTTACGTAATAAAATTCGTAGCAACTTCATTAAAAAAAATTTAAAATACAAGTACACTTTTGCATGAACGTGGCTCTCTGGAGTTATTACTGGATTCAATTTACGCATTCAACGTCTACGTCGGCAACGCTGACAAAGCTGCACGCTTGCGTTGATAAATCAGTCTAATTGCTGGCTTCAATTGCGTCACTTCCACGGCGTATTAAACTAAGGTCGCTCACTTGACTACTGTGACCTATAACTATAGGTCAAAATGATTATAAGGATTAGGATTATAATCTGGAAAGGATTATAACTTTTTCATTCCTCAGTCGGGTTTACTGAAAATGACGATAGTTGTTACAAAATGCTCGGATATCCACGTGCATCAAATGAATGATGATTTTCTTGTACAGTTCAATAGAACATGAATGGTGGAATTCCTAAGCATGGAAAGATCAAGAAATGATAATGAACTATATTTCCAAAGGTACTTTCAAGTGTGGCATAATGGTGGTGTTGATTCCAATGAAGCGATTTTTATCCTATGAATGATGTTGAAATTTTGCACTTTCAAAATCCTTAACTTCTAATTGCATGTCCCTTCCCCAACTACCATTTTTAAAATTATCTGTTTTGCGAATCCCATTTATTCAACTCCATGGGCTCAATTTATACACGGGCTAAAAATATTTTACTCCGTGGACTGAATTAATTTTACTCCGCGGACTGAATTAATTTTACTCCACGGACTAGATTTATTTAACTCTACAGAATGAAAAATTAAACATTTAAAAAGGATCATTCATACGATGTAAATTTATTTAAATAGAAGAAATGCGATGGGTAAAAATGCAGAGAGGAATACAAACGATTAAAATAAACACAACATAAATGAAATACAAAGTCCTACGTAGATAATATCACCAGTCGTAGTTCTTGCGAACTTCCGAGTTTCCCAGAAATGAAACAATCTAGAAAACAGAACCGACCGTCGTTTATCAGCAAATTGTTGTGATGAAAAGTGGGCGATTTTCAAACTAATCTTTAAAGATGTTATTAATGACTGAGAGTCTACTCTGATAGCATAGCCTGAAAGAGAGAGCTTAAAGCTGCTCGTGGTTGCTCCCAGTTGATCATTTTAAGGCCTGCTCAGCGAGATCCCGAGATCCCCTGTGGATCTTTTTTTGATCATTCTCTTTGTTCTTAGGTTAGGGTCCCCCTGGCCCAGCAAGGGCCGCCCAAGCCCTATTTGGCCCGAGTTTTTAGCGATTAGAAGGTCTGGCCAAGCTGCCTGGCTGCCAACTGACGCCACTTAATTTAAAACGATGACTCTAGAGGCAAATTCTTCTTCTATTTTTGTGAGGATCAGACTGGCCAATTCGTTCTAAAACTATAGCAGAGGAGTATCCTTTAAGTATCGTTTGTGATGAAACATAGCATAAATATTCCCTACAGCTAAGCAGTTTTCTTCAATTTATTATTAGACTGTTACAGATTCGTAGGTAATACCAGGAAAACTAACGAATGCGGTACATTCATATAATCGTACTCCTACGTACTTGCCCTAGGCAGGTATGGTAAACTATCTACAAGAATTGCTATAGACCAAGAAAAAACAGGGCTTACAGTTTCCCTGTTCCCTACGCCAGCCATACACTAATCACTTATGTAAGAGTGCCAGACGTGAAAACATCTTGTGGTTTTGGCCGTAGTGGAGGTGCAGCTTTGTAGTAAACAGGGCTTTTTACAGGAATCTGATATTTGCAACACTTTTCTGAAACGACAGCCATGCATGGTACGACGGTAAAATTATTACCGATCCGTTGTAATGACTTCTGACATTCCTAATTCTCTAAACGCTTTATGTCATTCTTCATTGTCAATAATGATAGATTTTTTCAAAACTACCTGTGCGTTCCATAAATGACGTTGAAAAGAGCAGAGCGACAGAGAAAAAATGAAATTTTGAGAAATTCAATATAAATAAATAATAAAACAACATTGAAATTTCATAGACACTAATTGAACCCCTGCAATTTGCCTTCTGACAGACAGTAACCCAAATTATTATTGTTTGAAAATTACGCCTTGTAGATGCGTCTTCCTCTACGTACATATGCATTCTTCCAATCTGCTCTGGAGGCTCCTCATTGATTGCGACAACATCTCTGCTTGGATACCGTGAATTTTGTCTTGAATTCTTTGTTTCTGGTGTCCATGGCTGAGCCGTGCAGGCCTGACGTATAAGGCCGCCTAAACAAAATAAATCCTAAACTTACGAGGTCTGGGGAGCTTGGTGGCTACGTCGAGGGTACGTAGAAAAAACCACCATCTCAGGACATAATTTTCAAACATTGACCATTTGGGCTATTGTTTCTTAAAAATCAAGTTGTAGCGGTTCAGCTACTGTCAATAAGTATTTTTACTGGATTTTCCTAGTTAATTGAGTTTTCATAAGCTTCCATTTTTCTGGGTCAGCTTGTATTTGATTTCCTCTGAATTAGTCAATCAGTGAACAAAATACTCTCCAAATGAAATGAATCCACGGTCAGACTTCTAAACTCTATACACGCAGCTAATTACTTCCTTCTTCTTTTGGGGCTGCTGGAACTTGCCTTTGATTGACATTTTTGATTCAGATGTTCCAAGTAAATGTGTCTTTCATCGGCGTTGCCAAATTGATTGGAAGCAACACCTTTGTGATCCGGACATTTGTATGATAAACGGTTTAGCAAAAGAAATACAAATTTTGACAAAATCGACAAGTTATGAAATAAATTGTTTTCTGAGTATGACTATGCGAATGGATTTCGGAATACACTGAGCTACACACCCAAGCTATCATGGAAATTTTCATGCATTTTTCAACATTGAAGCCCACACAAATGTTTTGGCGCGGAAGTGTGAGGGCAAATATCATAATGCAGAACGTGTTCGTTCATTTTATATCAACTCGCACCTATGCATTACAAAATATAAGCGTAAGGGCACGCACTGAAATAGAAGTGAACACGCGTAGTAATATCAGAAGCAAGAGTATATCTTTCTCATATTTTGATCTATAACGATTCCACATTTTGATATCCTCAAAGCAGTGCAGTTGAAGAAGCTGAAGAACTTGCGACAGCAGAAGATTTGGCGTTCAAATATTCAGCCTGAGTCAAGAAATATCTTTACCAAAAATGCGAAAATGTTTAAAAGTCGAATAAAGTATTTTTCTAGCAGTGAATGAAACAGAAATACTACATCTTCTGTCTTTGAGCGATCTGAGACTAAGAGAAATTATTCGTACTTATATTCAGTCGCCGATACATAGTCAACTAAGGATAATACGACTTGTATCTCAATGCATGCTGCATATAAGCGAGAAAAAATTGATCTGAATATATATTCATGACGTTAATACTTACGTGTATAAAGCTATATGTGCCAATGGATTACATATACTATTAAGTACAATCTAGGAAAAGACGGAAGACTGGAGCTGGACTCTACAACGAATGCTTATGAATTCTTTAAAGTTAACTCGGTGAGGTGTTGAAGGAACATTTTTAGTTCGAATAGAAACGTCTAACTGAAACCTGGATTATTTGTGAAGTTTTATAGATTCGAGCTACTTTGCTCCTGGAGAAAAATGTACTACCTTCAGGTACATAAATTAACCAACGCAGCTCGCTTTGTGATATAATGCAAGTTTTTGGGAGAATTTGAAATTATTTGTAGAAAAAAACTTAAACGAAAGGTAATTGAACTTATGATACGCAATATTATAGACGTGGTTTTTGAAGTTTGCTAACGGGTTCAAAAAGTTGTTATATATACCATGAAGAGAAAAATGATAATCTAAAACTAGACACCTTGAATTTAAAAAAAAAATAAATCGACCGTTTCCAACCCAAACAGATTTTGTTTCTTATCAATGACATGGATAAGAAAAATATATAGCTTTAATGAACATTTTAGTCGATATGCTGATATGATCCAGACCCGCCAAATATTCGATAAATACCATAACATGGAAAACTTTACCGTTTCTGCAGCGTATAATCCTTTCGAATTGAAAGAAATTCTGCAGCGGACAAAGAAGAATTATATTCTCCTAAGTAATATAGTCCAAGGTCCACCGCTTGCAGCATAATAACGTTAGTAATAGCTGCGTATTAGCCAGGCCATATTCCAATTTTTACGAGTCTAAGCCGAGGTAGACGACCACGCCAAGTGACGTAATTGCATTTTCACGCAGACCGCCGCTAGACCTTGCATTTGGCGAGAGTGTTTTGGCGAATAATTCCATGGCGATTTTTTCGCAGCCCAGTCGATAATTAACTATCCGGCGGCGATATTTGAGCTTGGTCGGCCAAAATTTGAGATAATTATTGTCTAGTATGGATGCCCCGAGAAAATATTAGATTTGGATCTGTGGACGGAAATCTTGCACGTTCATGTACGAGAGCGTAGGGACCATAGGTATGAAAAATTAGTTATAGCTGTTATAGATATTTGTAGATGAATTACTAGAAAACAGTTGAGCGCTTTTAAATGCTGCCATGTGAGAGTAAATTTTGGGCTATTCAATTTGTAAAGAGGAATATTTTACATTCAGCTTTTTGAAAATATATGTGTTTAATACTAATTTTTACTGAAATGAGCAGTAATCAAGGAATTGATGTAGGAGAGTACTATTTTGAGAAATGAATGCTTAAATTCATATCTAGGAATAGAGTGAAATAATATTTCATGTCACTTGAAGTCTTAGCTAAAGGAGCCATATGCAAGCAGCACCTGGAAAAAGTATTTTTTTATAGCAATTCGCAATAAAAACGATATAGAATTCTATAGCCTAAAAGGATGCAATTTTGACATCGCAAATAGCATGTCATCTCCAGATGAGTAGACAAAATGCGCCGCTACATGTAGTTTCGTTGTAAATTTATATTGCTAAATAACTTATGCTACGCAAGAAACAGATGTTGCGAAAGTTGCCGCAGATTTGGTGCATGATCAATCAAAGGTTACAAGAAATCCCTGTTGCTCCTGTAAAATATCCACATTTGAATCAAGTCTTTTATTTTTGTAACATACCCACATTTGAATCGAAAACATTAATGAAAGTTTCCATAGAAAAAATGATTCTGTCTATTCCGCTCGAGATAATTTATCTTTCCTTAAATTTAATTTCTTGTTAGACAACGCTTCCGCTATCGTTCGAACACAATCGTGATAATCGAAATAAAAAGAATAAAAACTACATTATAGTCAATAATTTCGCTTTGCTTGACACAAATGCTGAATTTTTTTCAACGGAGTTTCGAAGGTAATCTCTTTTTCTTTATATTTCTTCAAGTTAATTCAGAAGAATAAAAAATTTGAAACATCTAATACAGTAGAGTCAAAACACAGTCAGATTACAGATATATTATACATTCATATTACAGACATTTCCGGTTACAACGGTCAACAAACGAAGATAGGGCACAAACACATTACTCATTCAGACTACAGACATTCCAGCTTACATAGAGTAAACCGACACGGTCAGGAAACCGACGTGTTATACATTCAGACTACAGACAATTTATGTCAGTAGAGTCAACAGACACAGTCAGGTTACATAAGTATCAGACATTCACACTACAGACATTACAGGTTACTAGAGTAGACATAGTTCAGGTTCAACGCACGAATATATGGAGCAGCAACATGGAAGCCACTTTAAGTTTCAGAAGAGTTTCGTGTTGGGCTATCATTTCAAAGGCAACGAAAGAACCAATTCCGGCAGCCTAGCGACGCTCCAGAAGTACATCAGTCAAAGCGACCACCGCCATAACAACGGCACGTCATCCAGAGGCTCATCATCATAGAAAATCACGTCATGACAAGATTTAGCTGGGTTCTTACAGTTCTTACAACGATCAAGCTACTGCATTTGCATACATGACAAAATTTGTAATCCAGTTAGCTTTGATCCTTAATGGACTCAATCATGCCATCAGAGGTCCGCCATCATTGATCTAATATCGACGTATTCGTGGAATCCTAAACTCTGAATCGACCTTAAAGGCAGAAAATTGAGGTAAATAATTTGTCATTATAACTCGCGAATGGAGTTTGCATTACGCACATTGCAAAACTTTATCTTATATTTTCAAATGGATCCCAGTCTTATGTGAACAAAAGTGCCCACCTAATATCGAAACTTTATCAATCAAGAAGACAGGTACGTGAATGAAAGCATATTTACACGAAGTTGGAATGAAAAAAATGGAGTTTACGAGTATGATGATAGCAGTCACACAATTTATGACGCTTCACTACGCAAGCAACTATACATGTACGTATAACATGATATCGGTAAAGATGTATTTTATTGCTGTGAAACTGCGCTGGATTAAAATGGGGGAAGAGTCAGTAGTGATCAAGTAATGACAAGGGCTCTGCTAATATTTCCCCACTCAATATATCAATTTAGTGGCAAGAGCGCTAACATTTCGAACACAATGCCCAGCGAATAGAGAGACGGAAAATTCTTCAGGGTGAAATCCCATTTTTTTACCTAAGCTATCGAATCTATTTTAATTCCGGATAAACAATACCTCCCATAGCTCTAGCGTTGGTTTTAAATGACTCAATCCACGCAAAAACTATTTACGGTTGCACCATCGTTTATGAATATATTTTATCCCAGTATCCTTGCATTTCAAGAATTAGTGAGAAGGCTTATCATTACGAAGTAATCGTGATGGGAAATCTTGCTCTCAGGTGACTGAATTATTACGCTTTAAATGCGGGCATGTTTATTGAAACTACAGTGTTTTTTGGGAAATATTACGATTCATACTTGGACGATTGAAAGTTTTTGTAAATATCGGCGAAGTTTTGAATTTCTCCTAGATTGACCAAATTAACTGTCGGCTACATCACAATGGTGTACCGTGGTACAAATTTACTCCTTACATTGGTACTACGTCAATTTATAATAATCTCGAGTGCACTTCAGCAGTGAAATTTTCCGAAGCATGTACCTGTTTCTTGCTAATTGAATACAGGATTGGCTTATCAATTTATATAAATTCTTGCGAGTGGAGGAGAAATTATATTCCACAGCAAAAAAAATGAAATCCCTTTCGGTCAAGAATCAGTCATCCCACATTCTCATACAGTTCCCCTTCATAGCGAATGCGCGCCTATATTGCCGCTTGCTTACAATAACTAAATCACTGCATGTTCCTTGCACTACTATGAAAAGTTTGCGCTCTGACAACCTATCCCAATAATTTAAGAAAAATAAACACCAGTAAGAATGGTGAGAAATTAAAACACTAGATTTCCACCCACTATCCTTACACATCAATTTCAGACTGGTATTTAGAAAACAGTTAAAATTGCGTGTTTTTGGTCGTAAAAAACTCCCTTTTTTCTCACCTCAAGTTCGTATCTAAGGCTGGCATAGGCAGCTGCACAGCCACGGCTGGGGTACACGCACCCGTGGCCTCCCAGCATCTTTCATACATAATGAAAATCCAGTTATTTTATCAACCGTAGCCTTACTCAAAGTAAAGATTACAGATGACCGAGACGGCAGCTGGAGACAGACCACCATTCATGAGGCTAAGGATTTCCTGAATTGCTGGTTGAGAACCGGGAGCTGTTGTGGTGTAAAAGACGGTGAGAACGGTTTGAATTCCTGTATCATGGAATAGTAAAAATCCCAGCGACTTGCCGTAGGGCAGAATAAATTCTATATTTCGGAGTAACCCGCCGAATTCCGGGAGAAGTTTGAGAGTATTCAAAAGTGCCCTCTCAAAACTTTTAGAAGTTCAGAAACGATCCATTAACAGTTCAGATTTTAATGCTTATGCATGAAAGGCTTTTACTGTGCTAAAATTTTATTCCGATTGGCAAATTTGTCATTAGAAAACAACTCGTACCGTCTCCCGACCTGTGCGAAAATAAATGTTTGACGAAAAAATAAATGATGGTTCCTTAGATCAAAGACGATCGGATTCAATCATACCAGACTTCACAGGCACGATACTTAGGTCACTTATTTCGGCCCATTTTGGTCTCGTGTGCTGAGGATCCACATTCATCAAATGATCGAACTTCAAATTATGCAGATCTATCGGAGGCGAACATTCCAGTTATTCACACCTGCAGTGGATTAGTGGAATCCGAGCCTAAATTCCACCGCAGTGTGGGAGTTCCCGCAGCGCACCGCCGCAGCAGCTGCTGAGGTGCCGCCCTTTCTACAGCCAAGACTCTGGCGTGTTATGTCACAAATGCCTAAACAAACTTTATTATTTTTATTTTTATAAAGCTCACGACCCGCAATTGAATTGCTAAAAACGTAATTTTATTGCTGTAAAAACATGAACTTGATTTATATTATAATTATGATTTTCTTTGTGCCCAACACTTTAATCAGAATATGGTCGAGAGTTATTCATAGTTACAAAGCTCCACATTTTGTAATAGGAGAAAACAACGCGATACAGACGCGTCAGAGCATATTCGCACAGCTCGAACTTTACGAGGCGGAAATGAAGACGAATATATCGCAAATGTAAAATAAATGAACTCGGCTCTGGGTAATTCATGACGAATTTTTTAAATAAGTACAGTACATAAAATGACGCGCAAATGAAGGCCTGATGAAATAATGCTTGTGAATGTGACGAATGTTAAAAAAAATAAAAGTTGAATTGTTCGGGTGCTGAAAATAGATTTGTCATTCACACGACAGATTGTATGAATATGTATATATGCTCGAAGAGCTAAGTAATACATTGAGTACATACTGCTTTACAGCCTGTTGTTCCTCTTACGAAAAGAAAAGAAAAAAGAAAGAAAAATAGTTTATTCCAAACTC